>ATSW01000311.1:0-16079 GCA_000444245.1 Botryllus schlosseri
GTACTTCTAAAAAGTAGAAGTACTTCGTTACTGACCACCTCTGGAAATGCAACAATACAGCTTAACATTATTATCACCGATATAACGAGAAAAAGTCGCAAGGCNAACTACTCAATACGATGCCACAATCAGAACTAGAGCCCGACCGATCGGGTCACCGCTAATATCGNGTCGATGTTACACTTTGAAAGAACTATCGNTATNGACCATTGGAGGTGAAAANATATCGGCCATTTTCGTGGCGTCACAACATGATGGTAGGAAGTCAGAAAACTCTCACCCGTGACCGCTAGACTGGGAATACTACTATATTTCATATAGTTTACACTTTNAAAGTGTCCAGATGCAANCTNTCTAATTTATTTCATGTAGGTANGATAATGGCTGNAACACTGTTGAAATAAATGCTCTGAAGTTTTTAAAATGTGCCTTTTGAGGTAGATTCCACCTTATTTGACTATTGGCGNAATATATCAGTGTTATCGGCGAAGGTGTAGTATCTTTTTTGCTGTTGAGCAATCCTATACAATGTGTTTCACTGTTTCCAGCTGGTTCCCGCATTGCCTACACTCTGTGATTGTTATGTCGCCTGTTCTTGTGTTTAATATATATTTTTCCTTCCTCTTGGCCGCTCCTAAACAATCCCATGGAGCGGTCAAAGCCACCATAAATTAGAGTCCTGAACATCAACGTCAATGGACTCGAAAGNCATTGGAGAAGNNACATAGAATTTATCCGCAACGAANAAGCGGACGTCTACTGCATTCAGGAGACGCATAGGATTAATTTCAACAAATTAGCTAAATGCGCAAAAAACTAAGGTTTTATATATCACTCCAATTGCTTTGGGGTAAACGATGAGAAAACACCGAAGGGAAGCATTACTTTCAGGTAACCCTCGTCTTGATAAGAGGAGAATGGTTANGGAATGATAAAATAGAACATAAAATACATGTAGACCNTAGAGTGCAACAAATCATATTACGTTCAAATCAACAAGAGGCACTGGTAAGCGTAATCAACCTATATGCGCCACTGTCCGGAACAACAACCCAAAAAAAAAAACTTTTACGAGGATACCATTAACAGTATTAAAAATATCGACTACTCCTGCATCATCGCCGGAGACTTTGATATGATCGTCTCAGAAAAAAGACGCCGAAAAACAGNATACCTTCAAACTNACACCTGCAGCAACGTTGTGGAAAAACTTCATCCACCAACACTCCATGGTAGACATCTTTCGATGGAGCAAACCTTTTAAACGACTATTNACGGTAACAAGATNGTCGAATTCAAGACGAATAGACCGGGTTCACGTATCGACAGACCTAGCTNTCACCAAGAAAGGATGTGAATATAAGATCAATCCAATATCTGATCATAATTACTTCATGGTCGTAAAAATAGANGATAGAAAGCAAACCAAGTGGGTTAGAGGGACCAGGAGGAACAACACGGCACAGTTTCAAAACGAAAACTTCAGGGCAACAGTCGGAAACCTCTACAACGAGTTCAGTCTTCGTAATTGCTAACACAACAGCCTAGGCGAGTGATGGGGTCACCTGAAACTCAAGATAAAACAAACGTCTATACGTTACGGCAGGGGCGGGCAACATACGGCCCACGGGCCGGATCCGGCCCGCGAAGGGATTTTGTCCGGCCCGTGGACAGTTTTCCGTCTTACATGATAATGTGGCCCGCGTCCCCAGTCTGCCGATATTCCCCAGTACTTGCTTACTACGTCCAATTTTAGTGACTGTATGTTATTATATACTGCAGCAATTAGAGCTTATTGTCTCTGATGATCTGTATAAAAGTACAGCGAGTGATCACAGCTGGATAGCCGCAATACATACGTGTATGCGCAGCGTTGCGAGAGTGGAGCTTACGCGTAAGTTCGTCGAAGCGAGAAGACTTGCAATCTAATTATCGGCATTTACGATGCACTCAACCCTAATGTCGTCTGTGGTAATCATGATTTTTGTCGACTACATTGGTCATTTACACCAGGCTGATATTTCTTATTTTTGATTCCGTAACCGCCGACTTGTAGGTAGCACGGCACACTTCTAGGCTTTTGTAAGGCACCGCTTATGCCAGGGGTCGCCAACTCAAAACGGGTCGCGGGCCACTTTTCAAATTTTGTAGATGACGCGGGCCGCATGAATTCAATATCGAGATTAATTAGGCCAAACAGTTGAACAACGACGCTATCTCGTCACCTACTCAACCCTAATCAATTGATGCCTTGGTAAATTAGGGTTACCGGGCTTATCGAACGCCTTGAACTCTTAATTAGGGATTGCACCGTGTGTTGATTGATCAGAGAGAAGAAGACATGGCGGCGCCTGTCTGACAATGTTATTTTCAAATCCACATTGTCTTCGCCATGTTCGGTGAGAAATGGCTTTGAGGTGACATTGCTGTCGTTAAAATACATTCATTAAATACGATATATTCCCTGTATATGTGGATAAATGGGCGAATAATGTATCGATTCACAATCCGGCCCGCCAAGTACCTAATTTTCCTATATCCGGCCCGCCGACTGGAGAAGTTGCCCGCCCCTGCGTTACGGCATAAACGAAACGAAGAAACGCTCCGAACATCAAATACAAACACGCCAAGCACTAGAAAACCCGAACATAACGCTGGAGAAAAGAGAACAGATAATCAAGGAATTGAAAAAGATCAAAAAATAGAAAATGAATTTTCTTATGACACTTCACTACAGAGAGGAAAACCTATAAACTTATCAACAGCATAAAAACGGAAGAGGGCAGGAACACGAAATAACCATCAGAGATACTGGGTATACCACGTGGGAATTCTACAATAGCCTTTGCGGACTAGCCTGCGACGGACCGAAAGAAGAGAGATAGAAATTAAACGACTCCCTACCAAAGAGCCGCACCAAAGAACAGGCAAATATGAGGGACGATACTATCACGCTAGAGCAGTGGTTCCCAACCTTTTTCCAACCGCGTACCACTTCGAGGTTTTATGCAGTGCTCGCGTACCACCTACATAATTTACGCACGCCGTATAGGCGGTCAAAAATGTTTTCATCATTTATGACGTTATACTCACGTATTTGAGCTATGTGAGGTGTAATAACTAGGGCGATTTTTTACCTAAAAATCGGAGGATTTTGATCTAAAAACACTTGATTTTGACCAAATTTTGACTTCACGTACGCAAATTAGGTGTTTTCGCACATAATGTTAAAATTGTACTACTTATTTCATTTCTGGTTGGGACTGTCTGTCCTTACGAAAAAGCGTTTTTGACCTAAAAACTGACATATTTTGACATAAAANCTGACAAATTNTGACATGAAAAAACTTTATTTTAACGATATCTGGCCCAGTAGTTNCACCNCGTATTANGGTAGAGTTAATTAANATTTGTTTTAGTACAACGAAATATACTTTCTTACATTTTCGGGTAGAAAGTGTCTGTCCTTACTAAGTAGCTTGCCAAGAATGGAGAAATACCGTTTAACAGCAGTAGTTGTTGGCTGACAACACTGAAGCTGTGCGTACACTGCTGGTGACACAACATGTTGCTTCATACTGACAATGTTGTCATCCATCACAATTTTTCATCATGCGCTTCTTGATAAAATAACCATGCAATATCAACCAGTCTTCCTTCAGTTAGGATATTGCNNTACGTTGAGCNTAACACCATATCAATTGTCAACCTATTCGNTTCGTTTGACAGTTTATGATCCCCGATGATCAGACAATGGGCCGCCTACAACGGTAGGCCTATAAANTGGGCTACAAGCTGTAAAATATCAAAATCTTCGATACAAACGAAATGAAGGGATCCAAAAAATTTTGACTTTGTATACAATTTTGACAATTTTTTGACTTAACGCTCAATTTTGTAAAGAAAAATCGCCATAGTAATAACAAATTCTATTAAACTACGCATTATCAGCCCGGGTTGATGAGATGCATGGAATTGTTTTTTCATCACTAGTCAAAAAACCTCAGAAAATTCAAAATCAACCCAATTGAACTAATAACTTCCTTCGGTCGAAAATTAAACAGAATCTACTCGCGTACCATCTGGAAGACCTTCGCGTACCACAGGTTGGGAACCAATGCGCTAGAGGAACTGAAACTTGCCGTTTCGTCACAGCATAACAACCGGTCACCGGGGCCAGATGGAATAACGGCCGAATTCTATCAGACCTTCTACTACTTGATTTAGAACGACCTACTTNTACTCTATAACATTGCAATCGCATTTTCGGGAATCGCAAAATTCTGGTTTGAATCTGCGGTAAAGCTAATATACAAAAAAGGCGACCCGGAGCACTTGGAGAATTCGAGNNCTATTNCAGTTACTAATGTAGATNACAACATCCTTGCCAAAATTATCGCAAATAGGATGAAGCAGGATCTGCCGGACGTAATCGGACAGTCCCAAAAGTCCTCGATTCCCGCAGATCGATGACGGACGTACCACGTAACGTAAATGCGACGAAAAAAGAACTCCACTGGTCATCGCAAACTTTGATTAAAAAAAAGCTTTCGATATGGTATCACACAAATATCTNTTTGATATAATGGAATGACTGAATTCCGGGACTAAAATTGCTAGACTAATACAAACGATATACAAAAATTCTGACANCACAGTGTACCTAAATGGAGCTCCCACAGAAAAAAATCAGAATAAAGAGAGGACTCAAACAAGGGTGTCCCCTAAGTACCTACCTTTATACGCTAGCAGCTGAACCGATAGCGGAAAGAANAAGGAAAAATAGAAACATAATNAGAATGAGGATAGGAAAGTGCGAANTGAAGATAAAACAGTTCGCAAACGATGTTACCACACTTACGAGAGATTAAGAATCAGTAAAGTGGGTGCTGGAATAGTTCAGATTACAGCGAGCCGCAACCAGCCAAGAACTGAACGAAAACAAGATCGAGATTCTCCAACTTAATATCCCGAGATGCAGAAGAGCGAGCGAAAACCTGAAAAATCAANTTAAGCCAGGAATANAAGTATTNGGACAGTACATCGGAGAAAACCAAAAAGAAGAAAACTGGTCCAAAACTACGCAAGCAATAAAAAGGAAAATATANGACTACAGTAAAAGAGACCTCAGCTGGNATGGCAAACAGCTAATACTCAACACCGTGCTAACGCCTANGATCATACACCAAGCGAAGACAAGCACACCCAGCAACGAGATGATAACGACACTGAACAAACTGTACTTCAACCTTGTATGAAGTGAATAGCTGGATTGAAGACATTAGAAGAGAGTAATTTCCTCCTGCTTTATCAATCAAATAGGCCACAAATATTACTAGTAATTAGGTGGATTGTAGCTTTAATTTATTGTTATCCATACCATTGACAGATACTGACGAATGTGCGGCAACGGTCGATCCTTGTGGTATTACTGGAATCTGTGCCAATCAAGTCGGCTCATATAGCTGTACTTGTGCACTGGGATACACTGGAGGAGTGGATGGCCCCTGCACAGGTGCGATATTCAGATAATAACTAGACCTAGTAACTTTTCAAAACTCGCAACTAGAACTGCTCACTTTTCAAAACCCGCAACTAGAACTAGAACTAACTGAAAAAACGAACTAAAATACAACCAACTAAATCAGTATGGTTCTTGTCCTGTGTTTGCGGGCGCACAATGTATGTAATGAATAGTTATGTAGTAATGTAATAGTTAATAGTAATGTGTAGTTAGATGTGCAATGTGGCAGATTTTTGTTTTTGTGACTCACTGAAAATTCGGGGTCCCCCGTAGGCTTGCAGGTTAGCGTCGGCATGGGTGTCAAACATCCGGCCCGCGAGCCGCATCCCGCACGTCGGGCGATTTCATCCGGCCCGTGAAGCAATTCTGAGTATAGATTGAAAAATGCTTGTATTTACCAGCACATTTATAACAAATTTTGTGATCTTATACTAATAAATACTTCCCACAAGGCAGCAAATGGAAAGATCGTAGGCTACATTATATCCTTTTGACAGCAGGGGTGTGGTTACACTCTAGTTACCATTAGTAGTTATTAACAGAAACGAAAAAGCCAAAGCGAAACTGCTACAAGCAGGTGACATGAAAAATATAATGGTTACACGAAAATATAATTCAAATATATGTGGTCGCACTGCTCTATTACGTTTCACTCAATACGTCGGGTAGCCAGAGAAACTCGAATCTCGATGAATAATAATAATGGATCAAATTGTAACGTTGCCGTTTACAGTTGAATCTCCTGTATTTTTCACGACGCGTACGCAGAGGTAACGGCTGATTACGACCAAAACAGAGGGAGCATAGAGATACGCCAATTATTTCGTCGTTATTAACTTCTTTAGAGGTTAATGATTGTATTCCACCTATCAATTATCGAATTTATGCCAACATTCCGCTGTTTTTGAATAAATGTGTTGATGGAATATAACCCCTATGATCCGTAATGTAATGTAATATACTATTACGGACATATTGGATTGCTAATGGAGTATTTACGCCAAAAGCAACGGCGTGGATTTTGAGGTTAAATTGAGGTACCATTGGGCTGGTCTGGTCCGCGCGCGATTTGAATGTTTGAATCTGGCCCGCGATGTGAGTTGAGTTTGCCACCCCTGCCGTAGGACACACTTGCGCATTTTACGGCCAGCGAGCCTAATCCGGACCGCGAATAGTTGCTTGGAATTTTGAACTATACATTTGAATGTGAACTAATTAAAACCACGGTCTGTATAAATTTAACCGGAAATGAGTTAATCTTGAAGGCTTGTAAGTGGTTAGTGTGTATTCACGCGTCGTGGGCAGGGCTGTGGAGTCGGTAAATTTTACCACCGACTCCGGCTCCGACTCCGACTCCTAAGTCTTTAAACGTACCGACTCCTACTCCGACTCCAACAGTATTAACAATTTAATTCGAAAATGATATGCCACATTATCGGTTGAATGACTATCATACAACCATTAAACATATGCAAACGTATGATCAACGATGGCATGTAAAATCGTTTCATTGGGGTGTCTTCATTGTGGTACAGCTCGAATTAATCACTATGCAAATAACATTTAAGAATGATTTGCTAAATATACTTCCTTTTTCACATTTTATAAGTTCTTATAGCATGGACTCTCTAATATCCTAATATGTATGAATCATTCAAATATGACATATATTCAATCTCGCATAATTAAAATGTAGATAAAAAATTCAAGCGTAGCTCTTGCGCATGTGTATGAGCAAGCAACTAATACAGAGATTTAACTTACTAATTTTCTCATTACACACTATACTGATTACAAGCACACATACTTTAACTACTAATAGACATTGGTCATAAATGAAATTTAGTAAGTATTCAAATACCATAGCTTGTCTAGTAGGGATGGTGTGAACCTTAGAAAGGTTCAGGTTCGTGTGAACGTGAACCTTTTTGAAAGGTTCTGTGTGAACACGAACGTGAACCTCATGACGTCACGTGACGTCATATTGGTAATTTCAACCCCATATTTCAATTAGGTGATTGCCTATATTAATCTACTGTACACGATACCGAGCGACAACTCGGGGCCACATAATAGCTCAGTACTTAAGTAGGCTACATATTGACGTTTGAAACGTCGCCAAATGTATCAACTGGGGCAATCAAATGATATAATAATCCCATAAAATCAGTATCTTGCGTCGCTTTGCCAACAATTTCGACCTGATCGGACAATGTGTTCGGCGTCTGAGTATTGCCACATGGATATTGAGCAGAGTGTAAAATGGGTTTTTATACTTGCTACCGATTAACAAGTTATACAGCAGTATAGCCAACACCCCAGTCGCACGGATTTGGTTTTTATGATACAGTATACATATGTAGTCAAGATTGACCCCGTACGCCTGCTAGATTTTACATCAGAAGACGATATCAATCTCATTGATTGGTTGAATAAGGATCATTTGCTGACCAAATACAGTGTATTTCGCTCTCGATGTCATGTGATTGCGGGTCAAGCTCACAGCACAGAGACACTAAATATGCACAAACGGAATGCTGGATATTTCGAGCAAACTTTTGTAACAATAGCCTACAAGTAAATTTTTGAGATTGTCAGGGGCATGCTCGTTTAGTGTTGAATGTTTATGCTGCCAGCTCCATGCATAGAGTGGCCCGCAGTTGAAAGTCAATAAATTTGAACCAAAGATGTTATAATGAAGTGAAAATTGCAATATATGAAAAAGGTTCACAGTGCAGAACCTACCAAGGTTCTGTTGTGAACGCGAACCTCAAATTTTTCGAGGTTCACACACAGAACGCGAACGTGAACCTCACGTTCACACCATCCCTATTGTCTAGTCTACATGTACTTAGTCGAGTATTCAAGAACTAGGACTTGCAGTCTTTCTTAATCATTTGTTCGACCCAAACAGCTAAGCTACACTACAAATATTTTTAATTTTGTCAAGTGGAAAGCATCCTTTGGTTATATTTACATCAATTGTATAATTTTACAAAACCAGCCGATGCATTTGCTCTGTCACAGTATCATGGTATAATTCAAAAAATTGCATCAATTTTGACTGCATCGTCAAAATGCATACTGCGATTTTCTTCCTCTGTACAACTGAATTGTAATTTGCAAGTATTTTCTAGTTTTATCGATATCAGGGGTGGCCAACTTTTTTTGCCAAAGGGACACATGAGATTTACGAAGCATTGCGCATTAGGTAATATTACAAACAAGACTTATATTACTACGCTCTAAAATTGATAACAATTTTGTCATAAAATCGTGCAGTGTGTAGTTATGACGTTGTCGCGAGACGCGCGAATTTTTTTTAAAGGTAATGACTGAATTCTATCAATAAATATGTTACTAACATATATTGGGGGTCGCATCTGTATACCACTGGGCTCATTTGGCAAGAACAGGAATATTCTACGTGCAAATGTTTCGTTGTCGACAATCTCGCTGCGAGTGCACAAGTGAAGCCGCATGTTGGACAATACGTTATCTCCTAATTGCGAATATAGTTAGACTCAATCCTGTTAATACCATATATTTATAAATTTCAGAAGGGGTCTTCAATACTGAATGCAAGAAATCTAGTGACAATAAATCATGCGAAGTGCCGAGAAAACTTTCAAACCAAATAATTCTGCTACGGAATATTCTACTTTATGTTCATATACAAACATCGGCGATAAATGTGTCTTGCCCCTTGACGCGCCGATGCGTCAGAGCTGATGTTTTAGTCATAATCAAATTTCGCGGTCAGACTAATCAAATTTTGGTTGACCTTGCAATTTTACCTGACGTTATAAATACTTTTGAGAATTACCTCGCAGGCCACACAAAACCTTCTCGCGGGTCACAATCGGCCTGCTTGCCACGGGTTGGCCGCACCTGATCTGTATGATTGATAATAACAGTGATTAGTGGTACATAAAAATTATATTGAAAATCCTTTGAAAGCAATAGTTTTCATGATAGAGAAGTTGGAGTCGGAGTCGGAGTCAGGGTCATTTTCACAAACTCCGACTCCGACTTCAGTCAGTATTTTTCCCACGACTCCGACTCTGACTCCGACTCCAGCCATTATAGTTTTCACGACTCCGACTCCATCAAGCGAAAATTAGCCAAACTCCGGCTCCGCAGCCCTGATCGTGGCTACTAATGCTACGGTCGTCGTATATGCGTGATCTGGATTAAAAGTCAGGTCGATATAACATGGGTTAATTTAAGTCGGGATTATGAAATTAACAGTCACTCGGCTGAGGATGCTAGAAGGTGAATTTCGGAAAACCCGTGAGCGAAACTTCCAAATTGCGAGGATATTTCCCCAAGCTACACACCGCTCGGAAAGCAGTCAACAAACTGTCATTAATACACCGCAGAATATAGTGCAAACGTTCGAATTCTACCGCCAATTTATTTCCTGTTTATCATTCTCAAAAAAATAATTGCCCACGTCTGGCGTAAGGGTTCCCAAGTCATTGAATGTTAAGAACTGTACTGAACTGAATTGCATTATCCATGCAATTTTTATTTTATAGGAAATATCAGACATAGAAACGACATTTTAAAAAGACTGGGTTTCGAGTTTGAAAGAGAGAGATTTAGACTCCCAAAACCCACCCGCTGGCTACGCCACTGTTAGTAGTTATGGCTCTGAGCTAGCAATGGCTGCACAAACATCATTCAACAGAACATCGGTATCCAGATTCAAGCAAAACGACGACACGTGCATTTTAGTTGTTCGGCAACTAATATTTTTTCAAATGTACAATTAGAACTAGAACTACTGAAGTTTCAACTTCTTTAACTATAGAACTAGAATTACTCCCATTTCAATATCCGCAACTGAAACTAGAACTACTCACTTTTCCAAAATTTGAAACTAGAACTTGAACTAATCACTTTTTCAAAATCTGCAACTAGAACTAATCAAAAACCGTAAGTTAGTTGACTGTCAACTAACTAAATGGGTAGATTGTACAGGTCGACAGCCAATTCAATGTTTATATCTATTACGATTTATTCAAATTTTGCTACATTCACTACTACTTGACAATATTTTCAAGTGGAATGTTGGTTCTCATGCCTGAAATTTTATGACGTGTACGATTTGAAATCCTATGTAATATCATTCCCATTCTCCAGAAATTTTTCCTAGTATGAAGTGAATAGCGGCATTGAAGACATTAGAAGAGGTTAATTTCCCCCTGCTTCAGCAATCAAATAGGCCACAAATATTACTAGTAGTTAGGTGGCTTCAAAGCTTTTATTGTCAGCTTCATGCTTATCGCCTGTGTCATTGACAGATACTGACGAATGTGCGGCAACGGAAGATCCTTGTGGTGTTACCGGAAACTGTACCAATAGCGTGGGCTCGTATGGCTGTGATTGTGCATCGGGATACACCGGAGGAGTAGGTGGCCCCTGCACAGGTGCGATATCCAGGCATGCATGTTTGCTATTTAATGAAGTTTCTACTGCACCTGTGCGCAAGGATACGAAGGGACAGTAGAAAGACCCCATGCTGGTGTGATATTAATCCTTAACCGATGCTGTTTCTTGTGTTTGTAATGTTTATATTTTTCTGTGTTATCTGCTGGAAGATAATTACAGTCCGGTGTCAAATTCGCAGAACACGGAAAATCAGAAATTTGTGACGCACACATTTACCTGTCATATATACCTGCGCGAGTTGAATTCACCATCCACTTCCATAAACAGTTCAAAAGACATTACGACTGTCCCAATCTTGATAAACATGAACCAGATCTGTGTTTGGTGATATGATCTCACAATTTTCAAGTCTTGGTTCGCATAAGTTTGGCGGTTGACAATCAGGCGATTTAATGCATTTCGTTAATGCCATTTCCTGGACACCGACAGACTCCGCTCTAGCGCGTTTCTAAATTTTGTTTTTTTCTTCGTGACCCAAACTCTATTTTTCTTATGTCTCATTTAGAAAAAGGACAGAGTAAGATCTAGCAAAGGATGCACAGTGCACACTGCCCACGAGAGATGTAACGGAGTTTGATATTGTGGCGCAACCGTGCCGTCTGAGAGCAGCTGAGGACTCAGTGAGGAGCAGCGGAAACCGCAAGCATTTCGGCGATTGTTGCGCAAGCGATTGAACATTCACACTCTTGCTCCTCAGCTGCGCCATATTATTCCAGACGGCATTCTTGCATCACAATACCAAACTCCGTGACAATGCAACATTACATGCTGATTTCGGGGGGTTCAGGGACAACGAGCAGAATAAAATTTATATTTTCGCAATCAGTACCACGGTTGCTTTCGATTTATACCATTGTTATCAATTTTCGCGCTCGGCAAGTCGGTAAAAAATTACCGTAAATTGTCTTCAGCCAAATGGAAAATGTGACGTGGACCAGTGCTCTTCAACCTTTTTCGTCGTGCTACACCCTTTTACCGTTCACTAAAAATTCGTACATCCGTGACCATGACCATATATGACACCGATACCGCAGCACCCAAGTAGCACGGCTACTTGGGTACCGCGAGGTAACAAGCTGAAATGTGGTAACCAAGTGGGGAAGCCAAACGGGTCCCGTACCTTTTTGGCCCCATACGACAGAGGTATTTTATGGGGTACCATATGGGTAACCCACTAAACTGGTATGGAAGATATTATTACGACCCCGGTCCTCGTGGCAGTGGCAGTGCTCTTGTCACTGTTCCGAGAATTCGACGTAGACATGTGCTATTGCGTTGTTAGATAAACCCCACCCTTCATATAGCTTTATCATTGTAAACTGTACAGTGTACACTATACATACAGTAGGGCTGTTCAAAAATAACCTTTTTTCCTGAATCTTGCTGGCTACGTGATTAAATCGTTAGGTTGCCTTAAAAAACGACGCACACCAAATTTGAATTCATTCCAACCAATATTCGCGGGTTTCGTAGAGTTTGAAAATGTTGAATTGGCCCAAAAACGCAAAAAAATAACTATTTTTCAAATTTTTCTGTCAACCCCATGAAATCGTTGGGCTGTCTTCAAAAACTATGCAAAACAAATTTGACTCATTTCCAAGCCGTAGAAGCGGAGTTTTTCGATGATAATTCTTGGATTATCCACCGATCAAGGATAATCCCAGAATTATCGAATAATAACTGGAAAACTTCCGCTTCTACGGCTTGGAATTGAGTCAAATTTGTTTTGCACAGTTTTTGAAGACAGCCCAACAATTTCATGGGGTTGGCAAAAAAATTTGAAAAAAAAATGTTTTGCGTTTTTCGGCAAATTCAAAATTTTCAAACTCTACGAAACCCGCGAATATTGGTTTGAATGAATTCAAATTTGGTGTGCGTCGTTTTTCAAGGCAACCTAACGATTTAATCACGTAGCCAGCAAGATCCAGGAAAAATGGTTATTTTTGAACAGCCCTACTGTACAGTACATACCTGCTAGCACGGGCCACTCAAACCAATATATACGGCAATCCGAGTATATAATAACCTTGACGGGGTGAGTGCTGCAATCATTATTGTGTAAGTGTAATCGTTGAGTTACATTTTCAACAGATCAAGACACACACAATGTACAATGCGACAAGACAAAAAGCGATGTAATGAACAGATAGGAGGATGCCAAACGACGCGCAGTTGCGATCTTTTAGACTGAGATCCACCTCGGCTTAGAGTGCCCGCCGTCACAGTTACTTTCGTAGTTGATCTTTTTTGAGGCCGCGGCCCTTTCTACTTCCTTCCATTCCTTGTGAGTGCTTTCTTTCATCGAATCATTTTCTGAGCTTTTTTGTGGCCGTAAGAACGACGACAATCGAACCGCGGCCGCCCGATTCTCGCGCTTGTCGTTACAACTACCCCGAATTCAATTCATATGGAGAGAGGAATAATCTGGTGATGGAATTCATGTTGCAAATGTCCCAGCGACTATCATCGCAAATGAATAACCGATTATAATATGACTTTACTATACACATCAACAAACCTTGCTGTAGGAAAATATAAAAGAAGCATCAATTGGGTAAAACTACTCGGTCGCATGTGGGAACCGTATGGAAAATCGATACGTCTTCATTGACGAAAATCACAAGTTCCAATTATTTGATCACAGAAATTGTACGAGTAAAATTAATCCTGAGTTGAAAATAGTAGATACAGATAAGGGATAAAGGTAATGGGATCTACGCAAAAAAATTATACCGCACGCTGTGAGGAATTGAGTACTCGAGCAAAATAAAATTTAAGTTCACTTCAGTGTGACAAACGATCAATTTTAAATAGTTCAAATCACATTGACGAAGTATAGTATGGTAGGGGTTTTAAAGTTCGATGTTCGAGGAACCAACAAGGATCGCATAATAGCTAGAAAACTTTACTACATACGGAACCACCTTATTATTCGATTAAATAAACCAAATACCATTGATGGAAAATAAGGTTGGTTCCTGTGTGGGTAATATATGGGAAATCTAAGCTCCTCTATATGTGGATTTCTCATCTTTAAAGATGATTTGATTACAAAAACTCCCATGAGTTCAAATTGATAGGTACAATGAGAGGACTTATTGCAATCTACCTGAGGATGTTATGGTACAACCACGCATCTTTATGGATGGAAATCCCGCTTGGTTTCGATATGGGTCACATGTCACTAACCCATTTCGTTTTTCCACCCCACCTAACTACTTAAATTCCACTTGGATACCAAGTGGGCGTGCCAGCTGGGTAAGTCGCATTTCGATTACGTGTACATATATATATTAGAGTTGTCCAAAATTTTGAAAATCTCAAAAATGATGGCTATCAATGTCTCATTCTATAGATTATTTATAGAAAAAAACAGCAATNAGCCTGGAATAAGCTCACAGGAAAGTCGTGACTTCATTTCTCGATTTTAATATAGTAGGGTTNTTTGCAATTAGAGCCCCACATCACAGATTCGAACAGCAGAGGAAAATGATGCGCCGCATATTGAAATCCCAACTCGGAATCGTNTACTCCTCACTATACCGACAATCCTGATGTGAGCTCAAGAAATAACAGCGTGCAACAGAGTGACTAATAACAATTGGACAACCCGAATGTGCCGAATTTATAACTTGCCCTAAATTTTCGAAAAGACCTCCTACATCAACTCCACTTATGTATCTGATCACATACACTGTAAAAAATCTGGTAGATTTACTGGGAAATCCCTGCAAATTTTGCAACGAATTACCGGTCGCAGCCAATGACTGCGCGTAGCTTGTAGTTTTACCATAGCAATTTACAACGTAGCTGGCATGGAGACTCGATCTGGTAACTTGTAGTTTGCAGCTCCCCCTAGTGGGTAGGTAACCAAATATGACGATGCCGTTGCTGTCGTGCGGATTGTGCTGGTTGTTGCTGTAAATTGAACTCATTTGGAGTTCGGATAATTCTTGGATATGGTATTCAATGAAGAGTAATTGCTAAGAATTTTAGACAACGGTAGTATCTCCCTCACGGAAAGTATTTTCTATCGCTTCGTAGAACGTCTATGCAGTGATGTCGGGATATTTTCAGCAGACATTTCAAGTAAAGTTTGACATCCAGTTCTCTGCGGTGAATTTAGTCTGATACGAATATCACGCTTAGAAACTCTTGGCTTGGATTTATATATTCCTGGATTGATGATAAACTCACTGCACATCAAGAGCCTGCTGTTTTGAAAGTTTCCAGGGGAAAAAACAGCGTTCACCGTGCAGGGCTGTGGGCTATGGTTTTGGTGTCCCGGAGACACTAAAATTTCAGAAATCAAGAACATTTCGGCGACCAGCATTATCTACCTGTGCTTATCAATAGTGAATTGCATCCAGGAGGAAATACTACAAGACTTCAATCAAATTTTTATGGGCTAAAATTGGAAATGTCGCGATGATAATACTGAATGCCCGCTAATCATATTGTGGAACCACCTTCCTCCAACTACGTATGAAAAAATCAAAAGATTCATTCCTTCAAGATCCCCCAGTGGAGGTATTTTTATTACCAATGATGACGAAAGATTCTAATGTACATGACTGGTTCACTATTAACATGCAGATAGCAGAATAGTACGACTATATATGTAAATTGAATTCAATCGGACATATCCTCCAATATATCTTCACGAATCCTCAAGAATAGACAGAAGATATTTGCTTGCGCCCAAAGAGTCGTTCTTCTGGCTGATGGTTGGGACAGAATCCCTGTTTCGAGGACCTATGACTTCCAAATCTGTCAACAAACAGCAAATTATCAATGTACTATATTGACAGTTGAAACTCACCATGCAATTACTGAACATCCATTTCATTCGTGCATGATTACATATGCAGTTAAGGACAGCAGAAATTCAAAATCGCAAATCTGCTTTCCTACACAAATCAAAGTCTGATTTAGGATTTGCACAAGTCATTATTGTTGCTCTGGTGATATTTATTTAATATAAATGATGCAATTTCTCAGCAATAAAAATGGCAAATTATGTGTATGTTCCTTCCTTTTCAATTTTCGTTCAAGGTTATCAATGCCTGAGACTGCCAAGGCACACAGTCCTATCCCC
>ATSW01000312.1:0-14908 GCA_000444245.1 Botryllus schlosseri
CGATTACAGCAAAATATGGAAGTAGTCGATTACGATTACATGGGAAACGTCATTTGGTTGTTACGACACAATATACCATTCTCCAACTTTATAGCTGACGATTTCTCAAATCTAACGATTTGCATTCCAGACAGGGCCGTAACAACCGTACACTAAATCTTCCAATTATATTGGGCGAGATCGAAGGGGGGCCAAATTATTTCCTAATTAAACATAAATATTCTTAATTGAAAATTTTCTCCGGGCTTCGTGATTTCAAGTTGCTGGATACCTGGATATTAATATGCATACCACCCCCCATGAAAAAATATGTATGATTCATAGTCATTTCGGTGTCGGACATTACTGCGCCAGAGTAGAGAGTATATTTTGAAAAAAAAATGATATTTCATAATAAATTCAAAATTTTCAAACTGTAGGAACTCCGTCTTTACCCGTTGGAAGGGATTAAAATTAGGTGTGCATCGTTTTTACGGCAACTTGACAATTTAAACGCCTAACAAGCAAGATTTGGAACAAAGTTATTTCTGAACATTCCTAATGCACACAGATGCAAGGAATGAGTTACAGAAAAAAGTAGAATATGTTTTAAGGCCTAAGACATGCAAAACGGACTGAAAACCATACCTTTTTGAAAGTCGGTCAATTATGTACAATCCTGGTGAGCAACCCACGATAAATCTCGATTGGGGTATGTGGCTGCATCATAACAAGTTATGGGAAAGAGGAAAGGACGTGGTTTATTTTTATACTTGATGTTTCTGCGGCATATACAGTATACACGGACTCCTGATATACATACACACGATCTGTGCATATGCATACCATGAGTGCATGATGTGCATATGCCGCTGGACAAGGAAGGTGCAGATATAACCTTGTAAGACTTTTTGAGTGTTGCACCACCCCTCCATGCTAGCTCAGTAATGCATGAGAACCAAGCGCGGAAGTGATGGATACCGGTGTTTCTAATCAGTTGTTTGGTTTGACCCGGCCGGGGATCGAACGCTCAACTTACCAATCAAGAAACCGGACGCTTCACCATTACGATATCTTGTCGGCGGGGTGAAGTTCTGAAAGTTGTGAAATTATGGAACCGATTTGTTTTCTGTCACTAAACGTATTTATATTCTTTTCAAGCGACACTCTGTGTGTGAACCTCACAAATTTAGAGGTTCACGTTCACAAACGAACCTTGGTATAGGTCAGAGATCTCAAACTCAAATGTGCTCGCAGGCCAATTTCCTATTTTTGATGGCGCCGCGGGCCGCAGCACCAATAGTAGGGGGATTCAATGTATTTCAAAGTAGGCCTTATTTCCGGGTGTCGAGCATAGGTCTACTTCTGATAACTAGGCTATATTGACATGCCATTACGGAAGTGAAATAGAATCAGCGTTTGATTTTACTTTTGAATGTTGGAACAGATCAATAACAACTTGAACATAATGGATCTGTGCAATAACAATAGAAATGTGCAATCGCCGAAGAATACGTTGGTGTTACAGCTGTGAAGCGAAGGCTACGACTAGTTAACACTTGCCACATTACATTGGCGTCAATAACATGTATAAAGATACCCAAGATGATACAGGATGTAACCAACTATACATCAAAGGCAGCACCGTAACTGCCGCACCCCAAACCCCCCAATTGGAGGGGGCCAAAATTATTTCGTGAATTAGCATAAATCATAGAGTATTTTTTGAAAATTTATGCAATGTTTTCAAAAATTTTTCGCGCTGCGCGCGAATTCAAGTAGCCATGTATCTTTATTATTGGGTATCGGGCCATTACCGCGCCACGACCCACCAAGACATACAATCAAGTTTTAGGCCATATAACATGCCACTCCAAGAAGTGTGCCAGAACGATCGGCATCGAGAAAACCTTGGCCGAAAGGGTCTATGCCCTTATGCTGACCAAAGACTTCGTTATATATACAAAATACATATAGGTTTAATTGTCCATAGGCGTCTAAATGACTGGCGCCGAATGTTGCTGTCTTTGCAATCTGAACCTCACAAGACAAATACTATCCCGCTGGGAAAAATTTTATGCCAGTGAATAAATACCAATTTGAAATCGTGTGCGTCTCTTAGTTTAGAAGCCTACGTTTGAGCGATTCTATATTTTTTGATATAGCAGACTGGAAGTCACGAAATAACATCATGTAACGAAGTCATATCAACGGGTCCGCCCGCCCGAAGATGTTTAATTATTATTTACGCGCCCTCCCGTTTTCAAGACACTTCACTCAGCTCTAACGGTAAATCTAATTACGTGAGTAGAGAGGACAATAAATTGATTGCATAATATATATGCAATCACCGATCTGATTGACCGATTTTATCATAAATTATCGAAAATTTTCGCGCTTCGCCCTGCCTCACAATACAGTACAGATGATTTCGTGACAAACGCGAACAACGTGATGGAGGGGTCGTTTCATCACCCTATGGGAGCCAAAGACCCACGTTTTTGGGGGCCTGACGAGGTGCTGTTTCGTTCCTACCAACGGGTATACGCTCGAAGATGTTTAATTATTATTGAGTGGTCCTACCTTTTCAAACACACCACACTCAGCTCTACCGGCAAATCTGATTACGTGAGCAGAGAGAAGATAAAAATTGATAAAAATATATATGCAATTCCCGATCATACCGACCGATTCAGTCAAGAATTCTAAATATTTCCCGCGCTTCGCGCGCTTAGGCGACAACAGCTGATTCGCTAAACAAACTCTCAACGCATATCATAAATAGCGGTAAAGAGGGCATCGCCGGAGGGGGGTCTGGGGGGCGAATCCCCCCAGAAGTTCGGTCTATAACCCTATGGGGGCCCACGACCGAAGTTTTTTTTTTGGGGGGGGGGCTGGCGAAGTGCTGTTACGGCCCTGATCAAAGGGGCAACATAATGCCATGCCAATGTCGGTTGCCATACCTACATACTTAGATATCAAAATAAGCTACGCAACTCAAGCTACGACCTTTTGATATTTTACTATTTCTCCTAACAGTTTGATAGTTTGTTCATAGTGTCCTATATGGTGTGGACACAAGCAAATCTCACGGCTCAGTGAGATTGGTCTTTGTCACACTTTCCATTTGGTCAAAGGCAATTTGACGGTGATTTTTGACCGGATTGTCCTGCATTAGCCTAAATTTGATAAAACGGGTATCAATGGAACGCTACCACGGTACTGATTTCGAAAATATAAATTTTATTCTGTTCGTGGCCCTGGAACTCGCCAAAATAAGCCTCAAATGTTGCATTGTAAGTGAGTTTGGAATTGTGACGCAACCATGCCGTCTGAGCAGCTCAGAGCTGCTGCACAGTGCACACTGGCTTTGCGACACGACCAAAACATGTAATTCCCCGATCATGTCGCGCTCTCGATCGCGGTAGTTGCGTTCTGCTGCACACTGGGACACCGAGTCGTAACGTATCTGTTTGGTACCAACCAATTTCGTAACAGTATAGGTTCTTGGTTATTACTATTGAAGAACACATCAATATACTTCCTACATGCATGTTTACTATGTACTGATAGCATTTTGCTGATGCTCCAAATTTTGGTGAGGAATATACCATAATGCCAGTAAGATATTTTCAAATTTGAAAACTCAGTTTATTATTTCAACTTGAGACGCAGATGCACAATATACAGTACCCAAGATACAAAGAATATAAACATGAAGGTGTCTACTATTTGAGACGCCCTGACAAAGTCCATCAATCAGATATCTCTATAATACAGGCCTGGGCAAAGTGCGGCCCGCGGAGCGATTCTGTGCGGCCCGCCAAAGGTTGCTTGAAATTTGAAATATAAAACCTACTTTTTAATGTTGCTGCGTGGACTAAACCCATAGGAAGTATAAACAGAACCGGAAATTCGTTTACTATCAAGCCTGTTCATTAACATGCCGTGATTACGCAGTCTATACGTACCTTTCATGCCTAATTCATATTCAAAGTAAAGTCAATGTAGAAAATTATGCCATTAGAATTAAAGTCACAAGAAGTCACCAAGCCTTCGTTGTTGCCATTGTCACATTACGCATTACACGGTCTGTGTTTCAAATTGTTACGTGATGTGTTTCCAAATCCATAATTCGTAAAACAAGTGAATCAGTGCTCATCATTTCTGTGAATATATCTGCACAGTGCACACGTCTCGGAAACCAGCTACCAAGACAACAAGCTATATATTATCTTCAGGACCGTAACTTCCGCACCCCAAACCCCACAATTGGGTGGCGAGCTCGACGGGTGCCCAAAATTATTTCGTGAATGAACATAAATTATAGGGTATTTTTTTGGTTTTTTGGAATTTGGCATTTCGGCGTTAGCCATCACCGCGCCACGACGCACCAAGATAAATGAACTTTAGGCCAACACGGGATTCCAAGAAGGAACTGCAATTGCAACTGCTGATCAAATTAACTAAGTAAACGGAAAAAAGCTCGACAGCGAGAAAACCTTGGCCGAAAAGGACTGCCCTTAAGTTGACCGAAAACCACGAAGTCCAATTGTCCATAGGCAATATTTGTCAGTTAAGAAATACCAATCGGGAATCGGATGCGTCTTTTTAGTTAGGTACGCTTTGGGGATTTCAATATCTTATCACATAGCAGACGGGAGGTCACTGAATAACAACATGTAACGAAGTAATTATACCAACGGGCCCTGCCGAATATTTCCAAGACAGTACCTCACTCAGCTCTAGCGGTAAAACTGAGTGGGCCGCTACGTTGGCTGAAAGAGGTTAAAAAATATAGCAATATATATGTAATTANCAATATTATTGACCGATTGAATCATGAATCAAGAAAAATTATGCGCTTCGCGCGATTAGGGCATTGCCAATTAGTGTATACAAGACATCTTTTTTTGTGACATCAGTCATCCCAAATTTATTTCAGAAAAAATTGCAATACATACAAAGGCAAAAGTAAAATAGAAGACATCTCGTGCATCTCGATGGGGGATGAACTGGGGGCGAAGCCCCCAGAAGCTTGGTTTAGAACTCTATGAAGGGCCCAAGACCAACGTTTGGGTGGGGGATGACGACGGGTTGTTTCGGCCATTCCAAATACATTTTAATGTATTGNNAGAAAAACGCGGATANNGGTTTAAAGAGACCTTAAAATGGAANATGTTTANCATTGTTTCACATTGTTTCAAAATATGACNGCAAANAAATATTTTTNGGGGTAATTAACCGTCACTTTGTCATTCCCCAATATCAACACATCCACTGAGCACCAATTCGTGTANTTCACTGCTCCCAATTTAGAAATAAAATCAATACGNTGGATATTCTAAAATTTCTGACTCGGCCCGCCAACANATTTCTGCTTCTCATTTGGCCCGCAGAGAAAAATAATTGCCCACCCCTGCTATAATATATAGGCTTACTCTTCTTGGCCTACCGGTACTTTCGTAATGTCAAGCACATCGGTGGCCTTGGCGGGTTAGCGGTCATGTTCTCTGTTATTCATCTTGTATTGCGAACATATAGTAATCTAATTATAAAATATATATTCATTCAATTCTTACAACTTTAAGTTATCAACTTGAGACTGAATCATTCTTTTCTGGGCTGGAACTCCCACAATCAGCCTCGAATTTTTCATTGTTGTGGAGATTGGCATTGGGACGCAACAATGCTGCCTGGCTCTTTTTCTCTTGAGATACTCTCTCGTTTCGCCAGACAGCATTGTTGCGTCCCAATGCCAATCTCCATAACATTAAAAAATTCGAGGCTAATTGTGGGAGTTCCAGGGCCACGAGGGGAATAAAATTTATATTTTCGTAATCAGTGCAGAGTCAGCTTTCGATTGATACCCGTTTTACCAAATTTAATGCTCGGCAAGCTGGTCAAAAATGACCGTCAAATTGCCTGTAGCCAAATTGAAATTGTGGCGTGATACAATTTCACTGAGGCGTGAGATTTACTTGTGTCGACACCATATAGGACACTATGCTTTGACCAAATGGAAAGTGTGACGTTACCAATTTCACTGAGCCGTGAGATTTGCTTGTGTCCACACCATATAGTACACCATGGTTTGTTGCGTGCGTGGTGGTACCAAGTCACGACATTCCGAGTCACAAAAGTCTTTCTCTGATTGTAACGTTTGACGTGACGAGTACGAGTACGAGGGTCGCGCACAATTCCAAATCACAATTTTCAGTCTCGCTCATGAATCATCAACGGGTCGTGTTTTACCATATAAAACAAGTAATGTCACGTAATAGTTGATCTTCCACTGAGTGGTAACGAGTGGTAACTTTTGAAAGTGATGTATTAGTGAAGTTTGATGAGTAGTTTCAGGCTTCTGGAGTAGTTTTAGAGCGAATTTTAAGTTCTCAAAAATTGGTGGTAAAATATTGTCGAATAATTCGAAATCCAAAGTGCCGTCGCGGGCCGCACAAAATGGTCTCGCGGGCCGCGTGTTTGAGACCTCTGGTATAGGTTCTGCACTGTAAATCTTTTTCATATACTATATTACATTTTTTCTTGTCACTATAACAGCTTTGGTTGAAATTCTTTGCAATTCAACGTCGGACCACTCTATCAGACTTGTACAAACTACTCACTCTTCAAAATCCGCAACTATGACTACTCATTTTATAATAGGCTACTCGCAACTAGAACTACTCAATTTTCAAATTTCACAACTATAGCTATAACTACTCATTTTTTTAAAAATCGCACCTATAACTGTAACTAGTAATACTCAAATTTGAAAATCCGCAACCATAACTATAACTATAACCGCAACCATAACTTGAGTTAATAACAGGAGTTGCATCTGAGAACTTCACTAATGCACATCCCGATATTGATTTATTTCTACGAGAAGATTTGAATACTCATTGGTAAAATAAAATATTGCTTGCTTGTTTAATTCGTCTGTGTTGACAAATTGTCGTCTTTTTGTAGGTTCGGGCATACTTGGCATGTTATCACCGAATTACTGCTATTTGCTGTTCACTTCAAGCACATTTATCGGTATACGAAGCTTATTGTCACAAATTACAATATATTAGGAGAACCCGATGAAAATACGAATAAATGGGGTATTTTGTGTTCGACAAACACAGTTTCGTTCCGCCGATCTAATTGTATTTTACATTTCTCACATTCTCGCGGTTTCAGTACAGACGGACCTAGTAAAACATTTAATACGGGCTGTTGGGATAAAATGTAACATAGTTTGAATAAAATAAAATAAAAACGTCCAAATTCGGTGATATCTTGAAAAATAGAGCCAATCTGAAGAAACTGATGCCATTTTCGAGCTCAGTGCCCCCGATTTACCCTAAAATCGTTCCCACCTACCTTGATGAAATTTTTTGTTGTTGATGATGCATATTCCGGTGGGCCGATTGTAATTAGTCACTTTGTTGCATACTGTTATTTTTTTTTACCTCTCATCAGGATTTATTGGTAGTAGGCCTATCTTTCGCGGGGAGCACACGATTTCAAGTTGATACTTCTATATCGGGTGCATCATTTTCCTCCGCTGTTCGCATCTGAGGCTCAGATGGCAAAGGGCGCTACTAT
The DNA here is from genome assembly GCA_000444245.1 of Botryllus schlosseri. Classification (NCBI taxonomy): domain Eukaryota; kingdom Metazoa; phylum Chordata; class Ascidiacea; order Stolidobranchia; family Styelidae; genus Botryllus; species Botryllus schlosseri. The sequence continues at coordinate 7,576 of ATSW01000312.1, forward strand.
TTTAAAATCGAAAAATGAAGTCGCATTAATTTGCGCCTCGCGCGAAAGAAATTTCAAGATCAATTAAATCACTCAAAGATTAATTATTCTCTCAAAAATTCGGGAGTCAATTCGTAAATTCAATTTTCATGTCGACGGCCGCCAGCACGTACTAATAGAGTTATTTGTCCGGGGGGTTGCACAAATTTCCTTCTACGGCCGCATGTTGCCAACCCCTGTTATAGACAGATGTCATACAATAGTGTGGACAATAGCAAATCTCACGGCTCACTGCGATTGGGTTACATCATTCTTTCCATTTAACCAAAGGCAATTTACGGCACTATTTGAACTAACTTGCCGAGCGCAAAATTTAATGGAATTGGTATCAATCGGAAGCTACCCCGGTGCTGATTGCCAAAATATAAATTTTGTTATTTTCTTAGTTCTTGAGCCCCAAAAAATCAGCCTCGAAATTTACATTGTACCTTAGTTTGGCATTGTTACGCAACAATGTCACCCGGAACAAGTGAGGATCAATCAAACGATTGAGCATTCATACTCTGACTGCGCACTTGCTCCTGAGCTGCTACATATTATATCACAGGGCGGTATACATTTGACAGCTACGCTAAGTTGTCACGAGTGCAAAGGATTCTCCAAGAAGCAAAGTCAGTAACGAGATAGCGTATAATGTAGGGGTGTCAAACTCAACCTGCGTCATGGGCCGGATTGAAACCGATATCAAGTCACGTATAGGTTTTGCATCCAGTCGTTTTCAGAATACAAAATGTTTCAACTGATTTGAATACGACCATGTCAAAATATGTACATGCAATTTTCCGATAAAAATGCTTTTTAACAGTTAAAAAATGACGGTTAACATAAATGCAACTTATTGCTTTATGACCAGGCCTGTTTATTTTTGGATATTGGGTTTTATTTTTGGAGATTCTTCAAAAATAAGATTTGAAAACATCCAAAAATAAGATTATTTTGGATGATGTTTTTTCAAGTTTTTCAGTGGAATATACAAGTCAGAGCGATGTAAACGACCAGAAAACTCATAAAAACACACAAAAACAGCATCTATGTGTGGGAGGGGGGTCACCGAAACGCTAAAACTACTTCCACTCAATCCACTTCACGTACCAAACTCCTTGATGTTATGGACGAAAACAGTCCGGCGTGTGCACCTTCGCTGCAGTGGTGCATCCATCTGATCGTTCTCGATCGTATGGTCACGGTCTCACAGAGCTGAGCACCACCGTCACGAAGCTTTATGGTCTTGACGTTCTGATCATGGAGCGGCAGGAGCTCATGCGCCAGGTCGAACGCCTTCGAGCTCTGTGTCCAGGCGAGGACTGGGACAACGAGGACCGCCACAAGGTTTTCTGGTCAGAGGGTGTTGAGCTGTCAAGTTCAATGAGGCACGCAACTTCGTGGAGGATCCGAGGTTTCAAGCGCATTACTGACGAGCGCTTTTCAGGAGCAAAGGCTTTGAAGATTGGAGAGTTTGAAAAGTTGGACATTCCTTAATTTTTGGACCCCTAACCTCGATGTTTCCCCTCGATTGCGACGTTCGGGGCCGATATCTCGAAAATCAAGTGGGAGGAGGGTCTCGGCGGGGTGTCTCGCACTGATTAATATTCTTTAGAAGGCATTCTCCAGGCCAAAGACTAAATTTGTGAAGAATGTATTGGAAAGTTAGATCAAGATCCCTGATGATATCTATGTGTTGGAGGACTTGAACACATGATAGTAACATACTATTGGTGGATTTTTTAGTAGTAATAGGGTTCAAAACACCTTCATTTCTTATTTTTGGAGATTCTCCAAAAATAAAATTAGAAAACATCCAAAAATAAGCTATTTTTGTTATTTTTGGAGAAATCCAAAAATAAACAGGCCTGTTTATGACTCATGTAATGTTCACAGCGAGATGATTAGATGCAAAAGAAACTATTGCCGGCGACTGCGGTGGGAATCCACATAAATGTAATCAGTGATTAGCTCAATGAAACCAACTATCCTGAGTTAAACTGTGCATGCTGAACAGGAACCCCGCCCTAATTTCAAACAAACTGACTTATTGGCGGTCGGTACGCCCAATGACGTATCCCAGAGTAACTAGAAAAGATCCTATTATAAAAGAGCTGTAAGAGTGGCTGTTATGCTACGGACAAACAAATCCCGATGTCGAATTATATAGTTCTGTTCTGAGCAATAAATATTTCGGGTATATTTGCAAGAATGTGTTACGCATATCTTTTTCTCATAAACAGAGACACTCACAAACACATACACATACACAGACATATGTAGCCTAAGCATTGCTTCATGTTTTGTTTCCACTAGATATATAGGAAATGCGGGATCTATCCGGTTTATGGGCCTGTAAAGCAGATATACGTTTACCTATATCTCGTAAATATTGCGTAGTGTGTTCGTGGAATGCAGGGATATCTAGAACTAGAAGAAGTTTTAGATATCCCTGGTTGAATGTACATTTCTACGTCTAGGAGGATTCCTATTCAACCGTAGGCTACAGATTTAATTCCACATATGCATGGGTGTATGTTAGTAGTAGGGCTGGACCCAATTATTCGATAATTCGAATCTGAATCGAATAATAAGGGAGAGGGAGGGTACTGAAAGTCGAGTTTTTTTATTGTAATTTGATGATACTCCCCTTTTACCTAAAACTTATACTTATCCACGATAATAATACTTCTTATATTTTCTGCCACCGCAAAATCCTTGGTTAATCGGACCGCAACATCCCCTAATATGTAGTACACAGCTGTACACATTAGTCAACCGAAACGACATATCTTATAAAACCACATCACTATCACAAGGGAAATGAAGTACGCAAAATGCCGAGTTATCTTTGCGATATTGGAGAACTATCAGTATTTTGTTTTTGGTCGTAAATTTAGCTTTTCACATCATCCCCACTCGTAACATCAGAGTGAGTGATATAAGAATATACTCGCTTTGAATCGAATCTTATTAGTTGATTAGGAATAGAATCACCCAGGCACTCAAATTTGTCGAAATCCATTAGCAGTTAGATCAGACCCGGGCAAAGTGCGGGCCGCGGAGCTATATTCTGAGCGGCCCGGGAATATTAATATGTATATTAATATGTATATTAATATGCCGCGCTTGCGCAGCCTATACGTACCTCTCATGCGTAATCCAGTCTCAAAATATATGCAATGTCGCAAATTATGCCGTAACAATTAAAGTCACATGAAGTCACCAAACCATTTTTGTTGCACTTGTGACATTACGCATTACATGGTATGTGCTTCAAATTGTTACGCCATACGTTTCCAAATCCCCAATTCGTAAATTAAGTCAGATCCCGTGATTACTACGAGTCATCAGCATCCATGAAGGATGAACTGGCATGCAAAAAAAAAAGTCGACAGCTAAAATTCAAAGAAGGATTAGAAAATATTTGTTCACTGGAGTCAGGAGTAAACCCGTCTTATTGGTAGTAGTGCCGAGCAGGTAGTCATGTAATTTAAGTCGGTCTTATGACAAAAGCACGAAGACATACACTCGGTCTAGAAAGGGTGAATTTAAGAAGAACTGTTGGCTTCGTTCAACAACAAGGCTATTTCGATGGGCTGCACACTGCTAGGAAAGCAACGACATGCGACCAAGATAATAAGCTTAGTACCCGAAATATGTTTTTATGTCTTGACAGAAAAACGGCGACAGGGGTTCAAAGAGAGTTCGGAATGCATCATGTTTAACATTGTTTCGAAATATGACGGCAAATAAATATTATATTCAAGTAATTAACCGTCACTTTGTCATTCCCTCATATCAACACATCCACTGAGCAGCATTTATTACCAATGTAATTTACTGCTTTCAATTAGGAAATGAAATTAATACGCTGGAAAATACAGTTAAAATATTCGACTCAGCCCGCCAACGTATTTTATGCTTCTCATTTGGCTGTGGAGAAAAATAATTGTCCACCCCAGAGTTAGACCATGCTTCCAAAATATATGCCGCTGTTGATATAGATCATGGAATTCCTTGATAGAGGCGATTCGTTAAATGTTTGTTTCTAATATGACGATTTAAGAACTACTTTGAGGTACAAAATTTCAATGTAGAATTGAATATTGAAATCAACCCGAACATTTTCGGCTTACACTCGTCATGGGGTATATGACTATACTATTGACTATGACTATACTATTCAATAATATCACGGTTGTATTAGTTAACAAATAAATCATGAATATTTATCGTATAATCATATAAATTTGACGACAATTTTATTTTGCAAATATAGCAAGTGGTCCGGCAATAACAGCAAGGCAGAATGCAAGCCAGCCAAGGGCATAGCTGTAACCCCACTTGATAGTTGTCGCAGCATCAACCAAATCCTTTGTGAGCCCGGTGTATGTAGCAATGGCAACGAGAAGAAACAAGGCTGTAAATAGTAAAAAAAAATCTCATACTTGTTTCTGTTTATATGAAATTGCTGTAATCATCTAATGTTATCGCTATTCGCTATGCATACGATTGGCCTACGTACCAGCCACGACTGCAGATGCCCCACCAATTTTCCCCAATTTGTCCTTTTCTTCGACTTTCGCAGCGATTATTACCAGTATGGAAGCAGCGAGCAGACTGATCATGGCGAGTACGACGAATGCTATTGCTACCTTTTCCGCATCACGTTTGATAACTGGCAGAGATGTCATGAAACAGTCTTGGTTTGGTGAATTGGAATTGGCATTATATAGCTTCATTCGATTTGGTACACGCTGCTCCAAAAACCAACAATTTTGGAAGGCCCAATCATCAGCATCATAATCAAAACAACATAATCGCACATCTCAGCGTCGTTACAGATTTTACGAAATAATGTATGGTAGCGACGAGTCTTTACAACGAAGAACCAAGACTACGAGTAGTCAAAGAGCCTATCTGTATTATTCCACGTTAGTTGAATACGCGTAAATAATTGGAGATTGAACGGCCATTAATTTCTTACCGCCAACCGAAACGCCTCCTGATTGAGCTTTGAAAAGTCCGACAGATGAAATCGGGTCAGCAATCCAAGCCGGCGTTGCCAATGCAAGGACAGTAAATACTAATGCTAGGCACAGAACTACCCCGCTTCCAAGACGTAACGATCCCATGCTGAAGGTCGGTAATTCAATACAATTCCAATACCCAAACTGCAAATGAATTAGATCCACTTATATCTTTTTGACTTGTGGCTATGTGAGCTAAAGTTACTAACGTAAACACTGGGCAGCGAAATGAAAAATAATGGGCAAAATATTTAGGAGTCGTGTCTGGCGTTTTCAAGGTTGCTGAATACGAATATTACATAGGTTTTGCCAAATCAACTCTAAATTAGAAGATACGTATAACCCTATAAAAGCTCAAATTACTGTAGGCCTAATCACCGAAAATCTTCGATATCCTTCAAATCTAGATAATGGCTAAGTAGAGTCTAGTGATAAGCAAGTCACTGTTAATCTGCGCTTCCGTAAAACTTCGAATACAATATCGTACTGACACAACTACGTCGCAAGATATTCTTGTTCCAAGTCCCTTCGACTCATGTCCGGCACTAACATATTCACGTTAGTGTAGATGAATCCGAGTGTCTTATGGGTATACGCGATATGCAAAACGTACAAAAGAAAACCGTGACTGAACTGCTGATATTATAAGTTACTTATTTTTCGCGTGAAAGCAGATTTATGCAATAACCACCCAGCAAACACTCGATTTCCAGTTGACTTCCTGCGGAATAGCCGCAGGGCGCCCAGCGTTACTTCCCTGGAGTGGATTTGTCGACTACTAGAAGCGTCCCAAACACTTCCTGAGTTGGTCTACTATGGACGTGAAGTGACTCCATATGGACTCATTGGATCTGCTGTGAACGTGACGTGACTCCCTATGGATGCGTCAGACCTACTGTGGACGTGACGTGACTCCCCATGGATATGTCATTTACCACCTGTTCTATTCCTCAGGATTACCATACCAGGACTCCCATCCACACCTGGTGCAATTACATGGAATTCAACATCATATGAACTCACGAACTGTTTATATTGGGTTACTGAAAAACGACAATTGCAAAATAACTAATAACTAATGAACTATTACTTGTTAACAAAGTTCAGGCTTACGTGAAAAATCGATCAGGAAATCACTACGAATAAATGTGTCAGTGGGATTTTGTATATAACAGCAAGTTCTAAGTCAATTTTAAAATACCATTACAAATATTTCAATTGAAGTGCATCATGAAATTAGAAATAAACGTGTCACATGACTTTGAAAAAGTACAAATGCTAATACAACTAAAACAGGGAAAAGCATGGAGCAATCATAAGTAATAATTTACATTGCATATTATAAAACGATGGATCATTTGCACCGCATCATGTTAAGAGCGCGAGCGCGTATTCGCAATAAACTTGGTTGCAACAACAGTTTTCTTCTTGGTCTTTGTTTTGCCTGAAACATATACAACAATGTCAGCAAATCATTTGTAGAGCCACTCTGCTGACATAGCACATGAAATTTCTATTTCCTCATGCATTAATTGTGATATGTCTTGTGATCCGCTACTTCTACTTGTGCTGAGTGATAATTTATGACGATACTACCATGTCTACTCGAGTGCGGGTAGTTTCTGACGTTGTGATACGGAGTATGCAACCCGTCAATCAAATTAAATTGTGGAAACACCTCAAGTACATACTTCAGTACTTTCCATAACTTCTACTTTACCTAAAATAGTTTTGATAAGCCGTGTATATCGCTGCTTGAGTGCTTGAACCCAAGTAGAAATACATTGTGTTACTTTTACTTGTGCTAGAATACTGACGCTACAAATATTTCTAATTGAGTGCTGAAAATGATTACTTTCCTTATCTCTGTTTAAAAGCATACAACTACGACATTCCTCAAGTCTCCATATTTTGACCGTATCGACACTTGAAAGTAGTTCGATGTCTTGTAAATCGCTATTTATATTATTTAGTACGGTACTAACGATGAATACTTTGACCACCTTCATTTGGCACTTACCACCTACTACAACTAGGGCTTGCCACAAATCTGAATAGAGTAACGATAAGTCGAAACAGATGATCTTTTCGGGTACATAAACTGTACTGAACAAGAATTAGAATTCCGATTCTATGTACCACTGCGAGGCCTAAAAACATCGATTGGTCATATCGCAGAACACGGCACATGTAGGACGTAGCTACGTACGATCGTGTGAATGACAAATGTATTGTCTCAAAGTACAATAAAATAGGAATTATCTTAAATCTAAAAAACA
>ATSW01000313.1:0-10304 GCA_000444245.1 Botryllus schlosseri
ATGTTATGTTCTCTTACCAGGCACAATGATTACTTCGTCCACATCGTCCTCACTAGAGGCGACAGATGGAGCTTCTCTACCTTGTTTACCATCAACGACCGCGAGCACGTCATCCAAAAGGTTAGGAGACCCTCGGCTGTCTTTCCGGACAATCTACAAAATTCCATATCATTTGTCCAATATGCTTTGCACCGGAAGACAAAGGTATTATGCTGATACATGTGACTTCAGTGTGAAACGGTCCATTACAAATTATGCAATTAGAAGCAGGCTTCTCGAGTGTTTTCTCGAGATCGGTCTCAAAATGTTTTCAAAACATTTTGACAATGACAATTTCTCCTCGATTGGTTCAGGTACGTACAGTTTGTACACTGTACACTGTACAGGGTACAGCAGGGCTTTCAAATTTGCTCGCGGGCCAATTTCCTAGTATTTAATGACGCTGCGGGCCGCAGCATCAATAATAATGGTATTTAATGTCCTTCTAAGTAGGCAAGTAGGCTTTATTTGACGGGACCTTGCAGAATGACATTCCACACCCATCGTGAAAAGAATGTGATTCACTGTGCAGCAAGTCATGTCTGGCACGAAAAAAATAACGCTTTCGACGTCGGCAGCACAAAATGTTCTAGTGGGCAGCATGTTTTAGACCCTTGGTGTACACTGTGTACAGTGCATGTACTCATACATCGTATATATGATTCTTCCAAATGGGAATGTGTTACGTTGCTATTATATCTCGAAGAGGATTGACTAAATGACTTATTAAGTCGTTGCAACCATTTCACAGTGTTGTGATCTTTTGAAATATCATAATTTAACGAGCCAAAATATCTGCTTCAAGTATCTGACTCTTTGGCTTATGATTTCAAATCCTTATCCTGTATGATGAGGACATAAGCAATAAGCATAGTAGACGATATAATCATTTACAGCAATGGAGTACTTCCACTCTTTTGTAGCACTCAATTAGTCTTTGCCCAACTGCACAATCTAATCAAGTGGAAAGGATTTTGGATTTCTTCCCTATTTATTGAAAGTAGTTTTAAGATAGCTTTGAAATTATCCTGACAACCGCCTTAAGTAACCCCGGCACTAACCCTGCATCACGGTAGCTGAATATATTTTATGAATATTTCACCTATCTGCATTCTCATCAGTAATTTTGTGTGAGCCGCGATGATACTGCATTAAATTTCCAATTGACAACGAAGTATGACTAATTAAATCAACTTTTTTGAAGCTACTTACTCAAGTATGTTTCAGACCCATCACTTTCTACGTCTTCTCGAAGCAGTTTTGGCACATCTTGGGAATCGCTACTTCTAGTAATTGAGTAGGAAATTTCGGTATTCACCCAACTTTTGCGGAGTAGCAATGTTGAGTGTCTGATCCCCTCTGGGATTTTAAAAACCAAAAAATCTGACTGACTGAAAAGTACAGGTGCCCGTTTGACAGAAACATCAAGGGCATGTCAAACAGAGGTTGTCAAGTAAGTAGTATTTGTACTCATGTATAAGTAGCATGGTAGTGTTCTACTCAACAACACGTAGAAGCGATTTCCAAAACATGTCAAGACTGCTTCAAAAGGAAGTACAAAACAGAATGTCGGAAAAGATGGATTTGATCGAGCGGTTGCATACTTTTAGCAGATTATCAGAGCCGGCTACATTCAAAATTGCCAGATGCATGTTCGCAAAATGAGTAATGAAACAACAGATATGTGAAAGCTCCAAAAACATTTTCAGTTACCCTCATACAGGGGCTTTTCACAGTCACACGCATATTAAAACTATTGAAGTCACGCAAGTGACGCAAACTTATCGTAAAACTACTTTGCAGTTTTCGAAATCCTGTAGCGTTAAATGTAAGTAGTGTAGCCTGAAACACATACAAATAAAAGTGGAAGTAGTCTAAAAATTTAACCCCTTGAGTGCTCCAAAAAGCTACTTCGTTACTGACCCCATCTCATTTCAACAATCTCGTCAACGTCAAAAGTTAGTCGGCACTCGAAATCACAGACGGCACTCCGAGGTAATTCACTACTCACGTTTGGAGTCAAAGGAGCCATAGGTTGCGGTATCTCCCCTTCTGATTCTGAAGATGATGATGAAGGGCCGAGTTGCTCTTCAGGGTCTTCCAGTTTCAAAATCTTTGCGATCTCCTCAACGGGTTCTTTGCCAGAATCGGCAGACGAGGAAGATGAACTAGAAGACTTGCGGTCAGCAGGAAATTTGTCTGATAGACTTGGACTATCTGGCGCATTGTGAACGTCCTTTGGGATCTGCGTCGGAACAATGAGATTTTCGTCCACTGGGGAGCAAGGCGGTTCTTCGTCTTTGCCCTGAAAAGTTATTTAGAGACCCTCAATTAAGAGACCCTTGGAGAAATTTCAGTATACAATTGAGTAGTATATTCATATTGAAATAACTCGGATATTTTCTGTTGCGATGCACATATAAAAAATATTGACGCTGAATCATCGCTACAAAAATTTTACTTGAGCGTTGTGTAATGATCGACTACGGTTAGTGAAATACTGTCGTCTCACAGTAGGAGGACAGCTGATTTTGAGCCCAGGAATATTACACTCGTAAAAAGGTAGAGTTGGTAGAACTACTTGATTACGAAAACACACATGGACTAGTATCATAGCAAGTGTCTGTCGTCACTGATTAGTGAAAGTTCTGAACACTGATTAGCAAGATTTTATATTTCGGATATGGCGATGTGAACAAGATTCATCCAATTCCAAACACTTCTAACTAAACAGACTAGAAATCAGCAAACTGAGCTTACCCGCTCGACTATCAACCCAAGGGAGACAAGTTGTAACGGCCAACTTGAGAAGCAATCAAAACATCACCATTCGCCACTACAACTACACAAAATGTATGTAGATTTACTCGCCAAACTAAACTAAAACTTGGGGCCTGTGTCTACAACACTCACAATGTTTAAGAGGAGGATAAGCAAATGTTGCGATGTGTAAGATGCATCAACGGTCAGGGAAGTTGATATGAAAAATTGCTNCNCAAGACAAAATTACAATACATATCATCCAGGAGGTTCACTAGGTATGGCCTTGCTAAATTTATGATACTCACATCAGGCTTATCTTCATCTGAATCAGATGATGATGAAGATGATGATGACGATGTTCTGTGTCCTGCATCCTGTTCAGGGCTGATCAAGGGGCTTACTGTCTCGTCAACAGGCTCCTGTCGACTATCGGTATCATTTGATGANGACGATGNAGTCGTATCTTNANGCNCGCGTTTGTCNTTCTCCTANAATGTGNAAANATCTAGTTGACGCCACCCGCTCTANTNGAATTTACTAGTAAGGATTAGNCNNAGANAACAAAAAAATACAATCTGAAGCCACGAGAGCNTTGATTGCNNGACATCACCTCCTCGATCCATGATTTCGTTGAGGGTTCTGCAAAATATTGAAANGAAACCATTCGATATTGTAGTAGTCAATGCAGTGTTGNGAGTGTTTGTCTGGGAGGAATAATAAAACATATCCCCATGGNTCACACCACAATATGATGNTATTCTGTTCATGAAATCCTAGNATGTTGAGGGTACCAGCTAGGCTCATATGCATCATTAGATATTCACNTGTCTTGTATACACTTGCCAGCGGTAATTCTTTAGGCAATACTAGTNTTAGAAGTGAAGAAAAACTCAGCATATTATATATCCCAAGGNNGGCCAACACGTCGATTGCANAGTTTTTACATTCTTTAAGCAAGATAAAATCAGCAGGGCATNCATTTGGATAAATTNAGTTTTCAGGCCTCTATAGGCTTCATGATTGTGTTTTATTAANATGATGCAGCNGGTCAATGTANGGATTTATTATGTGGACAATACTAGTTGCTTCACATTGGTACCGGNAACTGTCACAGGCCCGACNCCTGTGGAACAATGANACGACTTNGTCAATGAACCGTCTTAGTCATATTATGACATTACAATTGCANTTTGTCATCAACTTNGGACANAAGCTTTNAACAGTTTGTCTGCTNTCCNGGTCGGATTGCTCCTACCAATGTATTTNCTGAGTATAAACTAGAAAAGTTTTAGAANTGTGGTTAGCCGGATAAATTCTGAGTCGATTTTGATGAATTTTTCTCATATCGCAAAGTCATGCGATGGGTGGAATACACTCATTACTGCTTTTGTTCAACATAGTTCGTGAGAGAATATGTGTTTCTTTTGTAAACGAAATCAAAATAAAACAATGCGGTGTCCTAGACTCAGCATTCATGAGACCGTTTAAGCTGTCTTTGACGGGATAGCCTACACACCTAATTATGGAAAATCAATAAGCAATTGGATTCTGTGATATCACTGATGCGTTCATCGAAAAAAGAAGTAAATGGTGAAGTATTTTCTACTAATTTTCATTTTTTAATGTCTCTTCTTCAAATTGCCACTCATGCGATTTATGAAGTGGATACAAACTAATATAACTGTATAAATATCAGAAAAAGGAGCATTGTGAGGATTCCTTGAAAAATTTATAGTCAATCACAATCAAACGGATGTTGGTATCCCCTGATATTATTATTATTATTTTATATTCCTATTTTCAAACGGGACTTTGGCACACGTACTTTAATATGCCTATTGCTACTTACATGCAACACCGCATATTAGACACAGGGTTGTAATGACTCGAGTCATGACTCGACTCATGATTTTTGGTGACTCGACTTTTTTTCAAATGCGTAAAATGACTCGACTCGAGTCAATTTGTGTATTGACTCGACTTGTACTCGAGTCATTGTGCATGACTTGAACCAAGTCATATGACTCGAGACTAGGACGGCCAAGACAGACATTTCATTGTAACTTTGAAGAATAGACNACTCACCANATTATTGGTATTTCGTCTATCAGTCCTNATACTTGGAAAATATGGTCAGGAACTGTTAGGAATGAGTAAAATTCTGTACTAGATGCTGACGATTACCCCTGACGAGTGTCAGTCGAANATATTCGGGTTCCTTTCAAGATTAATATACTAATCAATTGAGGAAAATGACTATATTATCAATGCAAACCATTCTATATCACTCGAGCGGAGTTGAAAAAGTGGATTGACTTGGACTCACACTCGAGTCACAACACTATGACTCGGACTCGACCCTCTACTCATCGACTTGGACTCGGACTTGAACTTGACTCGGTGATGAATTGAAAGTGACTCGACTTGACTTCAGTCAAAACTATAAAAGTGAGATTGACTTGTGACTTAGAACCGTGTGACTTGGTTACAACCCTGATTAGACATAAGGCAGCTACTACAAAGAATGAAACCTGAAGTAGATGCCATAGAAAGCAAAGCCTATACCTTTTGATCGGTATGGTGGAAGAGTGCCATCNTCCTAGAACACAATAGATCGAACTTGTTAAATGGAATAATATCACAGAGATAAAANTGGAATCTTACCGGAACAGCGAGCTTAACATCTCCTTTTTCTGGCGGTTCTCCATATTCAGTCGCGACACCGCCTTCAGAGTCAAATGGCTTCTTTTCTTCATCTTTCTTTCCTAAATAANAACGCAGTGCGATGTAGAAAAATACAGAGAATANGCTGCAAGTATAGCTCTATTAGTAGATATATACTACGTTATAATTATGAAATTAACATCNCAGTAAACCCATGAGAAATATGAGATCGCGGGGGTTTCTACTATCGATTGCCGCACATCGCGCAACGCACGTTGCTCAGTTTGATTACACATTTGTGCAAATGTGCAGTCAGCAGTGTGCACCGTACGTCACAACAATAATATCAGCTGATCATAGCACGGTTGANTGACTGCGCAGCCAGTCACAATCACTAGAACTATTAACAACTATATAACCTCCGTACCGTAGGTTAGTTATCTTACTAGAACTTANTGAGCTCCGTTATATGGACGCGATCAACTCCTATACGCAGAACGCATCTNTGACTCAAGCTACTGGAATGTAGCCCTCCCTATTTTATCACAGAACCGGCTATCCGACAGTCGTCGNGCATGCCCACATTCAAGTCNAAATACAAGCAATTTCTTCTGAATGAACACTCGTCAGCCCTCAACATTTACCGGACCACGACCCGACCTATNGATCTCNCCTTCCGTCACATGCCACCTGATTTTGTCNCTTATCATTTCATATTATCTTCTTTTACTTTCATTCAGTGCGCATGCCTCCTATTTACACCGCCTAGGCCCAGGTNGGTGCCAGGATCTCAAAGACTACTCNAAGTCGATTCGGCACCTTGTATCGCAGTCTTGTGATGTTTTGAAATGTTGAAATGAATAAAATGAANATGAATAAACTTGAACTGTATCCCTAGTCCCTACAACGTATTTAAGACAAATTCACGAAGAGATTTGATTGACCTTGCGNCAAATAAGCTACATCNANCCGGTGAAATGAATATGGTTAAAAATCATGAAACATAACCATGNTCTGAATTATTCAATAATAAAACAGCATCGTATCATAAATTGAATTTTCTCGCGGNAAATGTCAAAGGCGCGCGACTACGGACGTTTTAACAAATAAATGTCTCAACTAGATNTGGAAATGTAAAGAATCCCCTGTCATTTTAGTCTGGAAAATTGGCGAGAGGTTATAGTGTTTAGCTTAGCTCCTGGTAATTGTAAAGACGAAAATCCAGTCAGTAGAAGAATAGACAACGGTTGTAGCAGATAGTTTCTCTAGCGGTCGTTTTCAAACTGGAATCAAACGATNTATTCGATTCTGAGTATATATCCGATACGAGTTACTNATATATATTTCGTCNAATTTATACAACGGGTTGTAATGAATGGAATGTATTATTATAGCTAGAGATCATCAATAGTGCAATATGTGCGACGTGNGACTATTAAAGTATATAGCTTCTGNGTGTTGGTTGATTCCAAGAATATATAATTGTTTCGCACTGTGTAGTAGNTTTANCCTACGTCTCTACGTGGGCTGGGTAGTCGGTAACCTTTCTAGATGGCGGGCCTCGGCAGTTACAAATATATAATGGTAGCGCGATAATAACCACTGGTCTACACTATAAAATGCGACACTGCACAGTGCACAAGGACTCAACTGAATTTAATTGCACGCAGCCAATGATGTTAGATTTCGTAGGATATTGCCGATCGACAATGAATATTATTGTGCGCGGGAAAATAACTGCTTCGATTTGTATAAAATAATTACAGATCGAAGATATCTTACTTGCATGAGGCCGATACAATAAGTACGCCACCATCGCGCTTATAGCACACATGAGCAGGGCTAATATTGCCACCACTGCAATGGCCCAGGCCTCCATGACTTTGCCAACCTCAGCAGTTTTCAAGAGCCTTTACAAATCCAAAGTAGGTGCCCTGATGAAGCACTTGATGATGCAGTTGCAACAATTCCTCTGCATATAAATATATATCGCTGAAAATGCTTTATAACGGGACACCAGTAAATATACAATGGCGTAATTGGACAAAAATTTACAAAAATTTCTTCAGCTTGCAATTTCTATTTGATGTTATGAAACGTGAATCATACAAGGCTCTGAGATGGAATGCGTCGAAAATTCCTTTATACATTGTTGTCAAAACTCCCTTCTGAAAATCATACTGAACTATGCACAAATGTCACCAATTAACCCGGCGACAAAATTGTAGAGATGACAACAATTTAACATTTTGTCGTATCGATTTTGAAAACTTTAAATATTTATATTGCTAATTCCTCAGCGTAATATCGAATGATAATATACTGACTCTCGCTGTCGCGACACGCCCAGCAAAACCATAACAGCCTACGGGACGAGCCTCGAAGTATTTTTTTTATATCAGTCAGAATTTCACATGAATAATGATCTCTCGCGAGCGTTACGAATAGAGTTTGCTCGATATTGCAAACGTATTCTCGACAGCGGAATTAGCCTTCCGTTCACCCGCCTGAAGCTATTTGTCGCCTACAAATCTGTAGATAAGAAGCTTCTAGTAAGGCATAAATATACAGGTATAAATATCAGTATCAGTAAAATATGAATCATAAATTCGATCTCTCACCTCTTAAACGAAAGTGTTCAATATTCACATATCAGGCATTTAGGCACATGTCGTGAGATTATTAGCCTACTTATTTTTGAGCATCATTAATTCTAAGATGTGATTTGTCCCGAATCATGCATAACACCACTTAACCCCTAACGAATGTATATTCTGTTTATTCACATGACTATCGATCAATGTCTCAAACGGTGTAATTGACAGCCCAGCGTTCTGAAAGAGTGGCCTATAACCGTGCGGCACAACCAATGTTGTCGCTTTGGACTGCTATGTGTTCGCGGTTGTATTTCCGACACTGCGTATGTACGCATTTTTGTGCAATCAAAAGGATATGTACGTTGAGTTTGTGGATTGAGTACCTCCCCTCCACCCAAAAAATATGTGTAGGCCTATGTCGTATCTACGTAAAATGCGCTTGAGTATACTTTTATATTTACTAAAAATTCGCATGGCTTTCGATCACCGGCTCATGGATTTGAAACTGATGTGCAATACATTACGCGTACGAGCGTCGACCATACCCCACTTCCAAACGGAGTCCACCCTGACTACGCCGATCGATCGCATGTCCTGGCGAATATAGGTTGGTTTGGTACTAGACATGGGGTGATTACTTCACGAATGTAATCGATTGCGATTACGATTATTTGTGAATCCCGCGATTACGATTACGATTACAGCCAAATCAGGAATTAGTCGATTACGATTACGATTACTTTTCAAAAGTAATCACGATTACTCACGATTACATTTGTTTTGCTTCTTAGGAGTAATTTTAGAAGAGATATTGGAAGACAATATAAATAAGGCTTGCGATGAAAAGGTCTAATGAGATAAAAACTTTCTTCGTAAATCATACGTCATTTGCTTGTTACGTCATAATGCACCCATTTCCCACCTCTATGCAGGACTATTCGTCGCACCCAACGATTTGCATTCTTGCCAGGTCTGTAACTGCCACACCCCAAACTCCCAAATAGGACCGGGATCGAGCTCTAAGGGGACTCAAAAGTATATCGCAAATCAACATATTTTCAAGGGAGTTAGTTAACTTGAAAATTTTCTTCGAGCTTCGGGATTTATTGTCTCTAAATAGCTTGATTTGAAATGCATACCTATCCCCCTCAAGAAAAAAAAGCATGCATAATTTATAGGAATAGGCATTTCGGTGGCGGTCATTACCCCGCCACGACACACCAAAAGACATATGCAATTTCGGCCAACATGCAACTCCACAAAGTGCGCTACCAAAGAGTGACCTTGGCCAAAACGTTGAGTATGTGTCCATTGTCAGTAGCCGCGCTCTGTGGGCGTGGCGAATTGTCCGGTCCTTCCAATCGGAGCCCCAACAATGCAAATGCCACCCGGGGCACTCACAGAGGAATGAAAACATGACAATTTGTGTGTGCATCTCCATAAAGTTTTTCTCTTAGTGTGCTACGTTTGGGCGATTACAGTATCTTTCGATTATATAAAAGACGGGAGGTCACGAATTAACAACATATAAAAATGAAATTATAACAACATACCATATGCTACAACCCAGCAAACACAAAACCGTAAAAGGATCATCCGGGATCATCTCGATTAGGTTCTGATTTTCTAAGTGTAGAGGGAATGTCTAAAATACGTAGTAGGATGGTCTTGTGGTTATATTCAATCAGAATAAATTCATACTCGGTGTTGTTCCATCTCATGCATTAGGCTTCGTTATATCCGGTAGTTAACCTAATAATGCAAATTTTCTATCTCTCGCGGGTACGACTAAAATACGTAGAAAGGATGACTTTGTCGGTACATTCAATCACGATGAATTCTATCCGGTTTTGTTCGATCTCATGCGGTAGCTTCGTTCTATCCATTAGAAAACAATGTTCTCCCTTAATTTTATTGCGTGAGGATGTCTTGTTGTATATTCGTGTTGTTGCTCTAAGGTCGAATAGTTTTGTTTTCCTCTGATATATATGATCTTCATTATATATATATTCGCTCTTTCGGTAATCTAGCATGTTCAACGAGTATGGTTAATAGTTTTATTCAGAGAATAACTAAATAAGTGATATGTTGTACGTTTAGGAATATGATTATCGATGCGTGACTTCTAGAATATTTCGGCGATTCAAATTTTACGTCATCGCGCCATACAAAGATTTGAAGCGCAACAGGTCGCAGCCAGGCATAGTTCGCTCTTTCTGTATGGTAAATGCCGTAAATATA
>ATSW01000315.1:0-17745 GCA_000444245.1 Botryllus schlosseri
TTACGCTCGAAAATTAAATGTTAGATTAGTATGGTCGCAATATCGTAAGATGCACGCACTTCAGTTCGCCATTGTCGATGGATTTTGCTGTTATTGTAACGACAGCGTGTTGAGAATCTATTTCACTACTAAAATGAGAGTCTTCGGCTTGATGCCATGGAGCTTCATTGAATGGTAACTTCCAAATCGCAGAAAGTCATCTTCATATAGGACGATTGTCAGTATCGAACTCGGCACTTGCGTGTCNNCNANTNNGCATGTATCGATGAATATCATGTAACTGTATGGTATGCACATTGCACAAGCACATGAACAGACCAGGTGATGATCCGACTNATATAATCCTATTGTNATCTNAGTATATTTATANTTCCNACAGGGACACTCAGAGAGAGATAGTTAGTTAGTTGGACACCCCTAGCAAGTTAATCAGAGGCATTGGTTATCAGCACATTCGAACCCTAACCCTAAGTNCCTTACCCNAACCCCGAATTTCATGATTTGACAGNTATTTATTTCCACTATACATTNGTCTGTGNTCATTCCAAATAAAAGTNATTGTCGTAAGATTAATCAATCNAAAGCTACTTTCAATCTGTTCNGGTCGCTGAAAATAATGGAAATCATCCTTAGAAATAGGNAATGGATGGTATTGCATTGAACTTTCGCAGCGCGATGATATAATTAGTACCGGACCGGTACACTATCATCAACTATTCACGCTGCGCCNCAATTGTATCATNGCGNTGTGTCGAGAGGAAAACATCATGTTTTTTGTGCGATTCGCAGTGTTAACCAAGCAAAATGTGTATTATCATTATGAACGGTTGTAAATTCAATATCAAAGGCTTCAATGACTNTATGAGTGTATTGGACGGCTATCNNGNTCCACTTTCACAGCTATCTCGTGTCTTTTGCGTGAAATATAGGATCTGGGTTTTTCTGGGTTTATTTCGCCTCCACATCTGGGTTTTTCCGAAATATCCCAGTGGCATCTCTGATACCGTTACACAAGCGTGTATTTGATCCTACACAGCGTTCAATAGTTCACGTTCACAGATAACAAAAGCGATCGTAATCCGTGAACAGCGAACAGCGTACGCTTCATGAAGATCACGATAAAATGTATAAAATACCGAAGTATGGAAGTATGAAAATGTCGTTCCATACCATAGATTCAAATCTTCCATTCCATACCATACTTGCATTGTTCCATATTCCATACCAAAATATCGATCGATCCGTACCATACCATACCATACCATGCCCTGGTTAATACCAACCACTTGACAACACTATTAGGAGTAGTTGTTTGATAGCTGGTATGGGAGTCGCAAAGCTTGTAGCTTTTAAGTCATATTTCTGAGGAAAATCGACAGGAACTTTCAACTAGGCCCGTATATCATGGTAGGCTAAATAGCATCGTAGCTGTTCCGCCAATCCTCAGTTTATATCGGTGCATTGAATGTAGTGGATCACATATTGCAAATCTCTTAATATAGGCGACTTCGTTTTAGCGATAAGTACGGTAGTTCGTTTGGTCGCTGTTTTGACCACTGCGACACCAAGTGGTGTAGGCTACTACAGCTATATTTATCCTCTGGAGGTGATAGGATAGCGCAGTGGTACGTTTCACGGCTGAAGCACCAAGGAGCTTTGAGTGTGACCTAGACCGAGTTCACAATTTCTCGTATGTGTTGGACTNTTAAGNACCCCTGTGCTAAGCTGCTCCCCACCATCCGAACCGCGTATGCGGTGTCTTNGAAAAGCCTAGAGCGAAAGTGGGCTGTGTTAAATCTAAGCAGATCCNAAATCATATTATTGCATATCTCCCGCTGTAATTNAAGTGACCAATGTAGTCAATACGTCACAAATATTAAAACAACAACAACAGCATCCTGTCTCNGTTCTAANAAANGGCTAATTATATCCTGTGCTGANTAAGTGGTTACTAATAGACAAGATAAATACTCGAGTACTAGATAGAGATTTGAAGTGGACCTCAATGCGTCAGATGACGTTTCCGCTTGAAGGTCATCGAATGTCCAAATTCTATGCGTCCTGATCGCAATGACTTTCACCGCAAGGCGTATAACGCCTTTCGTACTATTTTTTCAGATTCAAGTTTCTTAAAATGGAGACTTCAGATTTCCTAACGTCTGACGATTCGTATCTCATCAACGCATTGGAGTCGAAAGTAACGCCGCCATTTCTCTTGCTCAAGCATCACAGATTTCTGAACTTTACCAAGTAAGATTCATGTTTACAATGCTCGTTCCTCCCATCCTAATGCTTCTATCTCAATTGGCCTTAGGAATAGTGCGAGACTATATAAGTATCACATTGCGTTCGGTATGTGGACCTTTATCATGTAACATCTATTTATGCCGTGTTAAGGCAATTTTATGTGTATAATCCAATTTCGATTTGCTCATTTCATGTGTTAGGCAGCATAAAATTACCCATCACAAGCCAACGCAATCACAACCAAGTCTACTCCCGCTCACCTTATCACATCACGTACAACATTATACAGAGGCGACGGCTCTTTAACGACTTTTATTGTAGTGGTTATGTTTGTAGACTAGTCCGCTTATGCTTAACAGTCTCGATGTCAAAATTACTGACTTCCTACACCTCTTATCCTGTAAAGTAGGTGGTAGATAATGAGTACACTCTCTCGAAAACAGAAGCTAACTCAGAATTATATCGCAGTTGTCAACCCTACGCGCTTACGTTAATACCTTCCTGTGTCCCCACGAGCAAGCATCATTTGGATTTAAATGTCATGTTTGATTTATATCGTATAGTCTGGGGTAGGCTCTGGAATCGTTCACCACGTGTGTATATTCACACCAGTATATCGCGGGTGGTACATAGGGTGTTAATACACACGTTTCATGCTAAAAGTTAAGTTCGCATCTGCTTTAGGTGTGAATCTGTCACAACAACTGAGCGAAACAGCCCCTCTACCGCTGTAACTGAGTATAATTCCGAAGATCCCAACTATTCGTAATGTCGTTAATCATATTTCCTTACCCGCTAAGATGTACTTTGAAATTTCGGAAGTAGCCACATCCGACCAAGTTAAACTTTGAAGTTACTCACTTAACTAATAGTCGGAACCTCGTTTTCATTTCCACCCGAAGTACTTTTGCCTTGTCCTGGGAGCAGAGGTGGTCAGTAACAAAAACATTCTACTTTTCGAAGCTCTTTAAGTAGCTTTTGCCTACTCGCGCTACTTACTCGCGTGGTTATGATCTTAGACTACTTCTACTTGATAGTTTTCATATTTTTAGGCGCACTAGGTTGGAAATATAGTTACTCTTTACTTACTTTTTGATCGCTAATATGCTACTTCTACTTGAGTTCAAGTGACTACTATGACCACCAAGGCTTGACAATAGCTACTACTATACTTGTGATTGAATAAAATGTACGACGGTACACCTGCGTATCGAAGCTGGATACTTAGAACCGCCTCAAACTAATACACTGAATCGCGTCACAGAAGCCACCGGGACCAGCCGACGTATATCAACGTGATGCGGGACCCGCTGGAGTGGTTCACGTCGCGATATTACTTCTCTCGATTCGGTTGGAACAGGAAACCGGGTTGCAGGAAGGCGGATTGCGGCATGAGCGAAGCGGAAAGGAAAATGGTGAGGCAATGTTAATCAGTAACTGGGTTTCTTGGAGCGAATGTGCACTGTGCAGGGGAAGTGAACAACATTGTACTGTTCTATCATTGACTTCCGTCTTGGTATATTTGGCGTATCTACTTCCTGCCTAATGTTATACGTCAATGGTCTGGAAGCGTGCCTTTTAATATGCCTTTATCACGTGAGTAACTGTACCGAGTCATGTATCAAGTTTCGAGTCAAGTATTCGAGCTCTGCTCACTAGTACACCATACATAGTGATTAGTGATAGCTATTTACAGAGTTCCAACGTCTACCTTTCATACAATGGCAAAGGAAATAGTCCCCGTTACATTTACTTCAGATTACAAACCAATAATCTTGCTATGTCAAACTGGAAATACTTTTCTTTTTCGACCGCATAAAGTGTACACATCTTAAATTTGCAATTCGCGAGGTTTTGTTGTTACAATGCTCTGGGTTGACCAGTTGTCAATAATGTCGAGTCTCCACATATATTGGTAGCCTCATTCTATGTTTATTGTAGGCTATGCTATGATGAGGCCAGTCGTGGTGATAAGTCTTCAATGGTGGAAAGCAAGTAGTTTGGCCGCAAAACTATTAAGAAGGCGTAGAAGTATTCGAAAATGATACAACCACTAAGCTGTACAAATGGGTAAACCTATTCCGGTGATCAAAACAGTAGAAGTACATCGTTACAGACCACCTCTGAGTACATCCAGATCTGGATGTGATATTACAGGATATCGCGTGAATTGTTTGATTTTAATCTGCTCATATCTTCACATGGTATCAACTGTAGCTATTCATTGGCAGTGTCATACTGTTAAAGCACTCATGATTGATTATATTTCCAGGAGATCGACGATTGCGTGAAGAAAAGACACCGGGAGTGCATGAGTCCCTGGATGTACATTCAGTTCTTCTGCGGCACTTCGCCGGAATGCAACAAGTATATCGCCTCCCTGCTTTCCGACTCTGAAAAGAGATTAACTATTCCTTTCTGCGTTACAGCGTTACGTCTCTGGCTCAGAAAGAAAAAGC
The DNA here is from genome assembly GCA_000444245.1 of Botryllus schlosseri. Classification (NCBI taxonomy): domain Eukaryota; kingdom Metazoa; phylum Chordata; class Ascidiacea; order Stolidobranchia; family Styelidae; genus Botryllus; species Botryllus schlosseri. Next base: position 4,707 of record ATSW01000315.1, read on the forward strand.
TACAGAAATCGCGAAGAAGAACATCCTAGACGAGTATCACGTAATGGGGATTTTGGAGCATTTCGAAGACACGTTGAGGCTTTTCGAGCACTTGCTGCCGGACTACTTCAGGAATGCCGTTCCGACGTGGAAATCCGATTGTGAGTATTACGACGTAATAGATCTTTAAATCTGGCAATTCCTATTCCTTCCTTGTGATTAGAGAGTTAATCCTAAAAGTGGTCGAAAATTCTATGTAAAAGCGTCACATACAACGACCATGACTATACGAAGTTGAATATGTCCGCAATGATATATTGTTGACGATTGTGCGTGTTATTTGTTCAACCTTATTTGCGTTCGTAATTTAACCATCATTTGTAAATGAGCCTTCTAAGATTGGCTGTTCAAACCGTCATTCAAAGCGTTGGCGAACGATCAAGTTGATTACGTCGATGCATAATTATCTTCAAATGCTCTTGCGTTCCGTCGGTTCTATGTTGATATATTTCTGATTTGGAACGTTGATATTTTGCCGAACTCGTTGCAATTCTATGATGTAGCCTACCACAATTATCGCAGTAGGTATAGCGGTCAGTTGAATAGGCCACTGTGGCAGCATTCAGCACCAGAGGATTTCGAAACATATATCGTCGTGTTATTCACCATCAGCAGATAGCCTACATCTAAATTGTGGGTTGCTAGCTATAAGGAAGTGGACCAACACATGATGACTGTTTACAGCTGGTTACTCTTCTGTCGTTAACCTTTATATTTAGCTTTATATTACCTCTCCTTTAACTTCCAGATGAACAGATAGAATGAAATGTAACTTATTGACTTCCGTGTATTGGTTTCGTGGTCATTTTTATGTCGGATGATGTTCGAGACTTATGTGTGTGTCTTTCGTGTACATGTACAATCAGGAGCGGGCAGTNGCGAAGTACTTCCGCTGTTGCGGAGTAATCAAGCAGANGTTTTCCGAAGTAGAACTAAATTGATACTAAAATGGAATTGTCAATTTGAAAAGCTATCATNNGCGATTGGCTATCAAAATNAAGCANCACCTTATCCCATTATACTTTTTGAAATTGTTNAGTCGAATANATTCCGGGACCCNCACTATTTAATTCTACNAGAAGGAGTTTNCGCGTGTTTTGAAAGTCGCATCTTNNACTTGCAATGCTGCAATNATTANAACATTATACCTTTTCCNGGCCCATCGTTAATGCCGGTATGGCTATACTATGTACAATTTTACAATGTACAGCGACGAAGAGTACACAAGAGCCTTGTTCTTCTAACTTCTATCTACTTTCATATGCAGTTGTCCAAAAGAAACAGCAACTGACGAAGACGACCTACAAGAAAGAGATGAGCGAGGAATCGAAGGAATTCTTCCGAAACGGGCCGCTGCATTACGAAATCGAACTTTACAACTTCGCCCTCGAACTCTTCAAGCAAAAATTGAATCACTTTGACCTCAAAGCCACTGTGTGATCGCGCCAGCGCGATTCCCAAGTTTCTTCATAGATTGCGAACAGGGCCTGCAATAGCCCCGTATTTTTACTTATACTGCGTACCTTATGTTGTTGCGCTGTTTAATCGAATGCCTTTTTATTATTTTAGTACTATTACTTGAATATTTTGATAAATTAAAATATATTGAAGGTTTAATGTAGCTGCCATCATCTGGTATAATTGAGCCTATAAATGAACGCATTGAACGAATCATCGGACTTCCTCCTGATGAAATATATCCATACAGATTATCCAGCCTGCCCCTGGAACGTGTAAATTTGCACCTGAATAAAATGATCTCGGATGATCCTTTTTCAGCCGGGTACAGTCCAGTACAATTAACGGATGCATCGGGCATCAACTAAAGCAAACCCGTGGGAAGTTTGACTATACAGACCTACAAACATGGTAGCGAATATATATTAATATCACTCTTATTTGAGTCGCATTTCAAACTATATCTATTACTTTAGAGTTGCTCTATTACTGAACTAGTAGGTTACAGTCTTGCAATAGGACTATACCATCTATGTGACAGCAGTGGCTGTATGATTACCTAACTTTACTGCGACATTTGTTAATTGGAAGAGTAGTAGTATAAGCACTCAGTACCTTCTACAATTAAACTCACGATTTAAACGCTGCAAGTTAGTGTTGGGACGAATCGAGTCCGACTCAAATCTTGGTTCATGTCTCGATATCAACCGAGTCACTCGACGACCCCAAAATGGATTGACTTACCTAAGACACGATGTATGTCTCGAAGACGAATATTCAGGTAACTTTTCTGCGATGGTACCTATACGCTTGTATTCATGCACTATTGCCTTTTGTGTGTAGAGAAGGCTTTCAGGTTTACAGCAGATAAAAACAGGAGATACAAACTGGCAGTTTGACTATAGATTACTAACCTATACGTATAGATACGCAACTCCCGCAAAACCCATCGTTACGCTCGGGCAAGCAGTTACTCTTAGAGCTGAGCAGTGAGCAATCTAAAAGCAGAATAATTGGTAGTGCTATAACTGGCGAACAGAGCGCTGAAAATTAATAGAACTGGTCTTAATCGAAAGCTAGTGTCGCACTGATTCCGGCAATAAAAATTAACATTTTGTAAGAGCGATGGAACAACCTTAAAACAGCCCTGAAAGTCTCAAAATCGGCATTGTTCCGAAAAATCGTTCGACGAAATTGGTCATTGTTATGTTCATTGTCGCGGCGCTACCATCGTTGAAACAATGCCGATTTTAAGACTTTTCGGGCTGTTTAGGGGTGGTTCCATAGCCCCGAAAAGATTTTAATTTGTATTTGCGGAATCAGAGCGACACTATCTTTTGCCTAAGACCAATTATATTAAATTTCAGCGCTCTGGTCGCAAGCTACCAATTGCGCTATTTTTAGATTGCTCAGAAGTACGAGACACTGCTTGCCCAAGCGTAACCACCAGGAGTTGCGTATCTATCCGTAGGTTAATAATCTATAGTTGAACTGCCAGTTTTTATCTCCTGTAACTTTTCCCCTCTGAGCTAAATTGTTGCCATGGCAACATCTCGTCCTAATAAAGTAATCTATATCTTTGGCGCTGGAGTAGATAACCTATCACGACTACACATGCATTCCATTTTCTCCAGTTCGCCTTGTATTATGGTAATGTGTTTGTAGACCCAGTATTTACAATAATTCAATCGGAGGGTTGTACTTTTCTGAGTTATGTTCACATGTCTTGTACTTAACCAAGTGGTGTTCACGTTATTCTGCAACCGTTACAACTTAATCATGGTGACAATCTTTCACACTCTTACATCTTCATTCGGCACAAATTTAACCGGACAAAACTTTCATGTTATTGCACCAATTATCGCCTGTGGTCTATTCGCTATAACAGATTATTTGGGACAGAATGTCAAAAGTTGTTAGTGCCAGACCAAATGCATTGGGATTGTTCAATGTTCGCGTTGACCCCACAGTTTTCTTCTTGTCTTCACCTACTAGTGTAATATAATCGAATGTTTACATTCGATAGTAATAACGTGCCCATTGTATAGGGAGATGCATTCGGAACATTGGATCATAACTTTCCGGTGCAGAACATAAACCACTAATCTGGACTGACTGCCAAGGTATCATTGAAAAGGTCGACACCATGCAATGTTACAATTATTCTGCCCTCACATCTTGTCCTGCATTTTTCTATGTCTGCATTTTAAGTATACGCGACGCTGTCTACGCATGTGCTGATATTTTATATTGTTTACCGAGAATACAATTCGATATCTGTATATCGTGTGTCCATATACATCCGCCGTAAACAAAGATACTTCTACCCGCCCACACGTCTCAAGAATGTTCGATCACCGGGACTACTTTTGACGAGCTCTCTTGTGAGCATGTGCAATTGCCGTTGTAGATGCGATATCTGAAAAGTGCATGGGATTAGTAATTAAAGCGCTAGGGCAGTGGTTTCCAACCGGGGAGGAATTCCCCCTTTGGGGGGATTTTGAAATTTTTAGGGGGGAATCTGGCTTTGGCATTGTATCGGAAGATACACTGGGTTAACGATGTTTTTCGATTTTTATGGTACAGAGCTGTTAAGTAGAAATTAGCTTTTCAAGCTAGGTATATGTTTAAATGCCTTCCGTAGCTATTACACCCCATGATAAAGTGAGGCTCACGAGACGATTTCATTGGGTCCGCCACAGCTTCTCGACCAAATTGCTACTAAGCAGGAAAACGTCAAGCCGAATTCAGCGCAAGGCCGCTAGTGAAATTGTTCAACTTTTTGAGTCAACATACCGTACCAAATTCATCGATTCAACTCAAGTCCATAGCAAGCGGACTTGGTGATTTATTTTTCGTCAGCGGCTACCCGACAGTACCTTACCAAAGGTTAGCGCGGTCCGGATTGGCCATAGTTTGGAAATATCTGAATATGTTTGTACCTTAATTGCTCAGTCAATACGGTTGTGCGTTAAAAGCACATTTTTTAGTCACAGGCAACTTTTTCATAGGGGGGGAGATTTTAGCTCAAATATCGGCCAAGGGGGGCACGAGACGAAAAAGGTTGGGAACCACTGCGCTAGGGATTCTTATTCTCGGCAGAGAGCCATCTTGTCGCCCAATTACTACATGTTCGGCACGAATTACAAGAGGTTACAAGAGAACATGTGCAAACTATACCAACCGGATTTTTGAAAAGTGGATAGTGGTAGTTATAGTTGTAGTTGCAGATTTTGGACAGTGACTAGTTCTAGTTCTAGTTGCGGATATTGGAAATTGAGTGAGTAGTTCTAGTTCTGGTGCTAGTTGTGGATGTCGGAAATTGAGTAGTTGCAATTATAGTTATTAGTTGCGGATTTTGGAAAGTGACCAGTTCTATTCTAGTTGCGGATCCTCGACAGTGACTAGTTCTTCTTCTAACCACCGATTTCGAAAAGTTAGTAGTTGTAGTTTTATTTATGGGTGCAGATTTTGGAAAGTGACTACCGGTAGTTCGAGTTCGAGTTGCGCATTTAAAAAGAAAACGAGTCGACGAACAACACATGTCGCCACAAGACGTGAATTGTCATACTGGTGCTCTGTTGGCCTACGTCACCGATACTCAATTATATTCAGCAAAGGCCCAGTACTGCATATAACAGTGGCCGGGAACCTATGGCTCGCTGGTATAAGATATGGTAAGATATGGTGGCTCTTTGCCAAATATTTATTTTTATACTGAATTGATCACTATTGCAGCGACTTGTTAGTAAATTTTCATCACGGCCAGAATAATTATTCTCGTGGCAGTACAAACATATCTTTGAGAGGTAAAGACAATACCGTCTTCAGGTTTAGGGACTCCGACCCCCCTCAATCATCAAATTTAAGTTATTGTCACGCCAGCGGCCAATATCACTCGCGAAGTCTGTGTACTCGACACGATTGATTCGTGCAATACGTTGATTAATCGATTAATCACCCATATCAAAACGTATTTTTCAAATACACATTGTCTTCCTGATCTAAATGAAGTGCAGTGGATGTGACATTCACAGTTACAAACTCGAATTACAAACGACGCCATAGCTATCCACGTTCTTGATTGGTAAGTATATCTCTGTGTGCTACCGGCGATAAAATGTGGGCGTGTATAGCGCAACGTTATGTTAGCGCTGAATACTTTGAGAATTGAGAAGTCAACAAGTATTTCGATTATCGGAATTAGTGTGACAATCACATTCGATTAATATCAGTTGATAAATTCTAAGCTACTTACGATGAATTGCATTACCAATGTTGAGGCTTGGCCCGTGTGGGAAAATATGGCGCACATGAGGAATCCCATGTAGTGAGTTCGCATTAGTGCTACCATGACGTCACTAATTTTCAATTGTGACGTAACAGTTGATTGGCATTTATGGCTCTTCGGGAATTGAGATGGAAAAAATAGGGCCAATGTGGCTCTTCGGACAAAAAGGCTTCCCGACCACTGGTATATAACCATCGACCATACACAAAATCCTGTAAAGCGATATTAGCAAAAGCTATCAACGAAATGTATTTACGCTTCTGTTATCCACAGCTAGAGGAACTGTTAACATTTGTTATATATCGCTATTTCAGTGGTCTCCAACCGGGGGGGGGGGGGGGAATCCTCACTTCGAGGAAATTTTGAAAGTTTTAGGGAGTTTCAATATTTTCAGAAGCAGTTGTTGACTGACAACACTGAAGTTGTGCGTACACTGCTGATGACAAACCTAGCTGCTTCATTCTGACAATGCTGCCTACATCCCCATTTTTCATCATGTGCTTCTTTATATAAGAACCGATGCTCACGCAGTCTTGCACCATGGTGCCGTACGTTCAGCATGGTACCATGTCAACATAATTGTTTCATTTAGCCGTTTATGATTCACAATGAGCAGACAATGAGCCGTCTACAAAGGTAGGCCTACAACAGGGGCGGGCAACATACGGCCCGCGCGCGGGATCCGGCCCGCGACGGGATTTTGTCCGGCCCGCGGACAGTTCCCCGTCTTACATAATAATGTGGCCCGCGGCCCCAGTCTGCCGAGATTCCCCACTACTTGCTAATGTCAGATTTTAGTGACTGTATGTTATTACATACGTGTGTGCAAACTGCGCAGCGTGCGAGAGTTTAGAGCTTTGCGCGTAAGTTAATCGTAGCGAGAAGGCTTGTATTATCGGCATATATCATGCACTCAACCCTTATGAATTGATATATTGGTAAATTTTGGGTACCAAGCTTATCGAACGCCTGGAAATCTTAATCATGGATTGCACCGTGTGGTAATTGATCAGAGAGAAGCAGACATGGCAGCGACTGTATGACAATGCTGTTCTCAAATCCACATTGTTTTCGTCATTATCGGCACGAAATGGCTTGGAAATGACATTGCTGTCGTTAAAATACCTTCATTAAATACGATTTATTCTTTGTATATGTGGATAAATGGGCGAATATGTATCGATTCAGCAATCCGGCCTGCCAAGTACTTAATTTTCCTATATCCGGCCCGCCGACTGGAGAAGTTGCCCGCCCCTGGCCTATAATGTAGGCTACAAGCTCTAAAATGTCAAATGATCAGTTCACCGAAAATTCAAACGTTTACGACACAAACGAATGCAGGTAGCAAAAAGATTTTGACTTTATAAACAATTTCGACAATTTTTCGACCTAACGCTACAATTGCGACAGAATTTTGACTTATATTGACATGTCAAAAAAACACCCTGCCTGTGACCATAACGACACTGTTGCATGATATTAGGTGGAATGCGTCTGTATACTATGGCCTACTTACTTGGACAGCCATCCTACGGTAGGTGCCCTCGAATTGCTGAATGCTGATTCGACTCGCTTTCAACTCCTCGACGTCAGCTTGCAGTTTCTCAAATGTTGCACAGTCCGGGCAGTCTTACATAGAAATAATGCCGTGAACTAACCGCATTTGTATAAGATGCGTCTCAGGGATCATAATAAGCAATACCAGCATGGTATAAAATGATCATAGCTCTCGAAACACTATTAGTAATGAAACAACACAACAACCACACATCAGAGTTGGTAACTAGATGATTCTCGTTGACTAATAAGGCTAGCAGGAGCAGACTTGGGCAAACTCCAGCCCGCAAAAAGTTGCTTGGAATTCAAAACATATTCTTGAATATTGCTGCTTGGAATAAAACGATAGGCAGTATAAACTGAGCCGGAACAGAAATTGGTCCACTTGAAAGCCTGTTCGTTAATATGCCGCGAAAACGCAGCCTACGTTCCTCGTTTGCGTAATCCAGGGTTATAACCATTAACCAAGTCACAAGGCTCCGAGTCACAAGTCAATCTGACTTTGACTCTAGTCAAGTCGAGTCAAGTCGAGTCATTTTCAATTCATCACCGAGTCAAGTCCGAGTCAGCGAGCAGAGCGTCGAGTCCGAGTCACGGTATTATGTCTCGAGTCCGAGTCCAAGTCATCGTGTTGACTGCTCAGTTTCCAGTTAAAATCGTGTTAAACCCAGTTTTTATAACTCTGTTTGGTGATATCGAGTGGTTCGCGTTCATAACGTACTAATTTTCCTCGCTTTCAGCAGTTTATGGTCGCATTTTCAAGTACCAGTACCAATAGACGAAGTCCCAATAGGGTAGTTACTTAACTATTCTTTGAAATCACAATAACATGACGGCCAATATTTTGAGAAAATGACTCGACTCAAGTCGAGTGACCATAAATTCGCGATTCGAGTCATGACTCGAGTCATTACAACCTTGGCGTAATCCGAATTCAAAATGAAGCGGAAATGTAGCAAAGTATGCCGTAACAATTTAAGTCACGAGAAGTCACTCTTCCCACATAGTTCATTAGTTCAAACTGTCTTTGTCTCCAATTTTCACATTACGTATTACACGGTGTGTGCTTCAAATTGTAACGTGATACATTTCCAAATCCCTAATTTGTAAAACAAGGTAATCAGTGCCCGTTTTTACTATGAGATATCGACATCAATAAAGGATGAACGGGCAAGTCCAGCTGAAATTCAAAGAAGGTATGGAGGACTAATAACACTGAAAGCTTCGCTCAACAAGGCGATTTCACCAAGCCGCACACTGTTCCGAAGGCAGCGACCAAGGCAATAAGCTTTTGAATAGTATATTCCTATTGAAATAAACCCGAATATTTTCGGCTGACACTCGTCAGGGGTAATCGTCAGCAACTAGTAGAGAATTGGAATGAACATTGTATATCAACAATCGTATCACGAAATATGACGTCACCGGCATAAAAGAGAGAGTGTTCAATGTCAGGGATATCTAGAAACTAGTTCTAGATATCCCTGGTTCAATGTACTATTTTTAGGTGGTACATAAACTCCTTTTGTTGACAGAGTTTGGGTTGGTGTATTTCGATAAAGGTCGACTCCAAGGTACACAAATGGACGTGTGAACAGCCCCTCCCAACGGCGCGAAATCTGTCATCACGATAATTATTCGCACAAATCGGATTATCCAACGGAAGTTTGCCGATGGTAGAATAAATGGCCTGCTGACTAGTTGCTGACGATTACCNNTGACNAGTGTNAGCCGAAAATATTNGGGTTTANTTCAATATGAATATATTCAATTGTATATTGAAGTTCTGTACNTCCAAAAAGCTCNACAATAAGCTTTGTAGTATCCCCAATATACATTTTAATGTCTTAATAGAAAAACGTGGATAGGGGTNTTAAAGAGAGTTTGNAATGTATCGAATGGAACGGAANATAAATACAATTTTTTGTTAATTAACCTTCACTTTCTCATTATATAATAATCAACTCATTCACTGAACAGGATTTATAAACAATGTAATGCATTGCTTTCAATTTAGAAATAAAATTAATACCCCGNAGAATATAACNATTTAGAGTCGGCCCACCCTGAGCTAGAGAAAAATGACGGTAAGCCAATTCTAATCGAGTAGTGAATTGTTTGTATGCTTAAACTTTAACTCACAATTTGGAACCCTAATCATTGCTGCGACACAGCCTTGCATCATCGAAAAACATTGGCAAATACTCCCAACGTAATCTTATATCATTTGGGGTGCCTTTACAATCTGTGCTCTTCCTGGAAATTTTGTAGGGGAAAAGTATAGCGTCAAACGAGCCGAGCTTGGCGTATAGAGACGTTTTCCATTCTCATTCCGATGCGTACATAGTCTCAGTGTTTCAGAGTCATTAGAGTTACAATAATTAAAGCGAAATGCCGGAATAATCTAATTTGTGAAATGTTTCTATGCTCATATTTCAATTCTAACCTAATTCCTGAATTTTTTGAATATGCCACAGGAAAATTGCACGACAATTTACCATTCTTCTGCTTATTGAGAACATCCTCAAAATTGATACCGAAATTGTTTGCCAATTCAGTTATTAATAAAATGCTGCATGCACAGCGTGTGGCAGTCTCAAAGCATCGAACATTGTCGTATACTCACGGCCGCACGTATGGTCGTCTTCTCCTAGCTTGAAGTCCGCTTCGCACGTGCAATTGTAGGTGCCGTTGAAGTTGTGGCAGCTTTGATCGCAACCTCCGTTTGACGTGGCGCACTCGTTTATATCGTGGCATCTCTCGTCGGCACCGACCTCGTACCCATCCAAGCAACTACAACTGTAGGAGGGACGTGGGATTTGATTTCCGCTTATTTTTATAGGTAATCGAAGAGATCTCGGAGGTACAAAACTTCGGTGTCAAATTGAATATATCGTTAGATCATCTATAACTGAGCAGGGACGCTCGAATCTCGGACGTATTCAACGTGGTACCTCTTCAAAAACCTTCGTGTGCGAGTCGAAGCAGCATTGTTACAATACTTATTCAAATGGAATCAGAAAATGTAGGTCTGAAGAGTGATAGAGTACCGTATGTAGATAATTTAAAAAAGTAGGGTCGAGGGGCCGCAAACTTTCAACAGTTAAATCATTTTGAGCGTCGCCGGTTGAAATTTGAATCCATCCCGTATTTGGCAATATTGAAGGGCCATACATCTTTTTCAGATTTGAGAAGTTGGAATTCACTCAGAAACTATCCCTGAAATTACTGAGCACACTCCACTATCCCACCACTTTCAAATTCTACCGTGCCGTGGAAGATCTGCAATTACGTCACAGTGTCTATTTATGATGATAGGACTTAGATCGGTGTTTGGATTTAGGACTGGGTAGGGTAAGGCTCGGGGTTAAGATATATGTAAGGGTTAATTTCAGGGATATATTTCGGGTCCGGGTGGGATTTCGGGTTACTAAGTTACATGCTCAGCTGTCGTTTTCCATTGTGTCGCAAGCTCAATGCTCATATGTCAGGCAACTAGTTCTTCAACCATACATTCCAGCACCTAATGCACAAGTTTGCGGGAATTATACGCCGAATAATATTGGACTTATTGCAATTTAGACTTGACTGGGAGCCATTATTTTTATGTTAGTAAAATCGCGTCGAAATTTACTCTTCACAGAGACGATATATAAAGGTATTTGACCAGCAGAACTCAAGGTATCCTTGTCTGACGGGTATTTATCCACGCGTCTGGCGTTAGTATGCAAGAATTCTCTTTCCCGGTTTTCAGAAGCAGTCTTGAAATGCTTTAGACACAACTAATATCCCTTATTTTAACATTCATATACGGAATTTGTCTATACCTGTTCATAGAAACAAACGACAACTGTCGTCTATTATATATTTGTGGCATATTTAGACGTCAATCAGAGCCGCAAGAAGGCTATCTTGGAGCCGCATGCGGCTCTGAGATCTGCGGTTGGTAATCGCTATTCTAAACTAAGATCATACCATACCGGTTGTTTTATGTAGAGTCTGACTTACATCAAAGGTTTGGGCCGACACTGATATAACATATTTTCGCCGATGTTACCTACCTATATGAAAACACCAATTACTTGGATTAGAACTTCTAATTGGTGGGAGTAATTTCAAAAATACATCCAGAATTGGTCAAAGTAAATGTATACTGAAGTGGAAGTGGAAGTTAAACTGTAGAGTCCTGCTCAAATATAGACAAAACCAACTGGAGCGCTTTTAAAAAGTAAAAGTCATCGATTACCTCTGCTTGCAGTACTTCGTGGGGATGACTAGTAAAATCGGTTGACAGTTTTACAGTAATTTGTCGCTAGGAAAGCCTTGGACCGAAGACCTGATTAGGAACACCAGTTTCCATGACTCCCCGCTTAGCGTTCAGCATTGCCGGGATAGCTTGGAAGGGGTGGTGCAAGACTTAGGAAGCGTTACAAGGCTATATCTGCAGCCTTAGGCACCTTCCTTGTGCAGCGGCACATGTATATCATGCACGGATGGTATGAATATGCACAGATCGTGTGAATGTATATACCGCAAAAAACATCAAGGACAGGAATAAATAAGATCCTGTCCTACCTGAAAGATCCTGGTGTGTTCCGGCAGACGTGATGGCAACCGCCGTTGTTTGTGGCACATTCATCGATATCTGTGAAATACAACATAAATACCTATGAGATTAGTGAGTATTATGCGTCACACTAGAGCGAAATGAATAGCACACAAAAGAATCAATATTGGAAAAGTATATTGATTGTTGGAGCTGGTCCAAAATCAGTGATTCCCAACTGCGGCTTTGAGTGACCTCTAATTAAGCCACAAAAATATAATGAACGACAGTTGTTGTTTGTTTCTATGAATAGTTACAGTCAATTCCTGCATATCAATGCTAAAATAAGGGATAGTAGTTCTTGCAGACTGTCGTCAAACGCATGGATGAATACCCGTCAGACAAGGATATATCTTGAGTTTTGCTGGTCATAAATTTCAACAAATCAAATATTACTCAACGTATAATCCCACACAAACTTGTGCATGACGTGCTGGATTGTATGGACAGCTATCACGTAACAACATAATAGTATGTTGTAGTAATGATATGCATTTTCAGTTTATTTCAATGTATAACACTCGCCAATCTGCGACTTTCAATGCTAAAATAACCGATAGAGAATCTCTAGAAGTCTTTGTGCATGCTTTTGAATAAGCTGGATGGTGAGAGCCAGAGGTAGCCTAGCTACCTTCAAATTGTCGTCATGGGTAGCCTGACTTGAGTGTTTTCATGCGGCTCCGACATCCAAAAAGGTTGGGAAAAATAGTCTGAATTGGTACCGTACTGAAGTGAAAGTAATTCTCTAGATTTTTACCTAATTACAGATATATGCAGCTATTTCTAAGACAGGTCAAAACGAATGCAGTTAGACATAGAAAAGATCGGGAGAGTACTCAAGCAGTTTTTAAAAGGTTGAGAAATAACGTAGGCCTGATATTATTTACCAGTTAAAGAGCTTCTTGGAGGTAGACAACTTCAATATACAATTGAATAGTATATTCATATTGAAATGAACCCGAATACTTTCGGCTGACACTCGTCACGGTTATTCGTCAGCAACTAGTAGAGAATTGAAAAGAACATTGTATATCAACGATCGTATCACAAAATATGACGTCACCAGCATGAAATTTCGAATGAGAGAG
>ATSW01000317.1:0-12278 GCA_000444245.1 Botryllus schlosseri
CGCGAGAGTATATAGAAACTTTTTAAAAATATTGATTATATGCGTACTAAAAAATCGATTTAATGCAGGGACTTAATTAACTTTTTCTTAGTATATTTCACCATGATAATTCTAAGACAGTGGTTCTAAAACTAGTGGGCGCTCCGCGCGATTTACATCCAATTCATAGTTATTGCTCTGTAATTNGTCTGAATTACNTATTTAAAAATCTCTCATCCACAGTCGTAACCTTCCATGCGCCATCAAACTACCNGTTAGGTTTGCTAGCATCCTGGTTGCGTTTTGTGATATGACGATAAGGGGGCGCGAAATCTTTCACCATCATAAGGGGAGGGGGCGTGCCTTAAAAACTTTGAGAACCAGTGATCTAAGGTAAATCCTTAATATCACAGCGGTATAGCTGCAACGAGATTGACATAATTTGGATCACCAGTGGTATTTCAGATTGCATAGCCACTCCATTTTTAATTTTTTCAGTGATGTGCTTATAAAAAAACGATTCGGGCGTGTCTTAGGTAGATTCGTTGTCTGTATGCGTAAAATGGTGGTATTTATATTTTATCTACACATAGTAGAAGCGTGTTTGAAGCTATGGTTATGATGCTGTCAGCATTGTGTCCTGGAACTGAACCAAAAGTGGAATTAGTAAATCTATGAACAAATCACTGCTCACAGATTTCAATTTCAATCCAGTTCTAAGAATAGCATCACTACTTTCACCACGCACTGGATACAAACAACAAGCCTGTCATAAAAGTCTTAACTCATCCCTATAACAAGGAATAACCTCGCATCTCCAGTATTACATAATACTATATCCGCATGTTTAGCTATAGCCTACTGCACTACCAATCAATCATATCCCTCGGAGATATCCACCAAGTCAACGCTTTCATTCTATGAGTATTCATTTGAATAATCGACATTTCTCGAATTAACTCCAGATATATGCATAATAAGCAGTTCATACAGAAAGAAAATGCCAACATAAAATCAGCGAAGAAACGGGATCAAGGCTATATCAAAAAGGCGACACAAAATCTCATACACAAATATACTATCTCCACCCTGATGACGGGGATCGATCCGAGTTCATACGAGACATTTGCTGGAACGAACACACACACACACACATACAATCATATACACTGATATTGCGTCGAAATGTTCTTAGACCGGAAACGTACAAGTTACATAATCGCTGATCAGTCACAACCGTATCGCAACAGCTCCAAGCCTACACAAGGCAGTGAGAAACAGATGCAGCCGAAGAGGGCTTGCTCGCTTAGAGAAGAGCAATACACATTTCTGATTAGGCATGACGATAGAGAAATGGGGGAGATCTGTTTTTTTTCGCGTCCGAGAAATGACTACCTGCGACATTACCGCACAGAAAACGGAACGTTTAGCGTTCAGATGAACCAACCGGCACTCGCGTTAACGAATGAGGTCCGGCTGTCTCTCACAATTTCGTAGAAATAATAACAATAGGGCTGAGCACAAGTCAAGTATTGGTGGCAATGATTCGAGTCTTGTAGTAAGAATCGATTTTTATACACATGATTATACGCGCCATTCAACAAAGAACTATTTTTATCGGCGGCAAATTACCAATGAAGCCTGTAAACTTCGATTGGCTATCTAAGAATATAAAACACGTAGTACGAGCCAATCAATGCAGAACATTACCACAAAGTGCATGTCTTTGCTGTGGTTAACAAATTAGAAAAATTCAGTTTGCTATGTGTAACTGTCATTATTTTTTCAGTTATTGTACGAAAGGCACATATTTGAGATTTGAGCAGCAACCTTCATAGTGAGCTGTACTCAAATATTCAACTCGACTCGGAATCAAATCAGTGGGTACTCGATTTCGCCCAGCCCTAAATAACAATAAGAAAGCGATACGATGCCTATTAATATTTCTCAAGCTATATGATCACAACCCGAACGGCGGCGGCACAATTACCGTCTTTGTTGACGCGTCTCGGCTCCGTTACTTCACGCCCATTTTCTCCAGCACCCGGCAGCCCTTCTCCATGTATTCGTCGCGGCTCATCCAGAACGATTCCTTGTCCTTCATAATGTCGGCCAGCACCGCGCCTCCCAAGAACACCATGTGCTTTCTGCGCGGCGGGTCTTCGATACGAATTTTGAATTTCTGATCGGAAAACAATGAAGGCACAACTAAGCGCGAGGTTGACATTAAAAACAAAACAAGCGACCAACAAATTCAAAGCATAAAAGGTTAGTGATAATCAAACACACACAGAGCGATCGTCTTTTCATTCTGAACGCTACCGAATACGGAAAGATTTGAGCTACACTTTTTTCAGACTAATCCAGATCTGGCCACAAACGGGATATCGCGAAATCAACGCAAAAATTTTATGTCACGTCATATGTTCACGTCAGATTCCATGTCACCCACATATCAAAATTCCAGAGAGAAACTGGAAAAGAACATGCTATTGCTGCGTCACAATTTGGTCGGGTGACAGACCAGGTCCAGGCATCGAAAGATGTTGCGTACAGACAACAGGACAGGGACATGATGAACACCAAACACGCTACAGTTCGTTTACATGTAGCGCCGGCAGCATATCAAAACCTCTCACGGCTCATACACGTCGCTGATTATTTAAAAAATATATAATATAAAGCCAGATCGCCTGTCGCAACTGGATAGAGATATAACTCGGCCGAGCACGGTCAGATTTGGTATCTACCCCGGTTCTAAAATACCCTGAGAACAGTTGGTGAGGAAGGCGCAAATCATGATTCAAATGTAGCACAAAACCGACTACAATCAAGGTGTCGTGCTAGGAGGAAGGCATCACCCAGATAACGTCTATGTGTGTACTGTGTATGTTAATGAGAAGAAAAGTAAGCGGAAGACTCGCTGGAATATCACAAAATTGAGACAGAGAGAGAGAGAAAAAGAGGAAGAACGGAATATTTATCTGTATATTTTTCACTGAACGCATTGCACAAGACAACTACACAATACAACAGGTGCATGAAACGATTATCTTGCAGAGACATCTAAGAGGCAAGGTAAATTGAAATACGGGAGCAATATGTAACAGGACCTAGCTGAAGAACTCGCACAAGCAGCGCAGTTGACGGTACAGCACAACAACAAACAAACAAACACAGCATTCAGAGCACAAGGACTGTTCCGGTAGATCGAAAACCAACTGTTGCCATCAGAAAACACTTCGTGCTTCGTCGGGATAAAATTATGTTTCAATGGGAATGACGATATGATGTGGCTAGAGACAATGTCAGCAGCTGGTTACAGTCTTACAGCAAATAGATTCATTAAACTGGTGCGAATATTTAAAGACAATTCAGTCGGTTCAGTGGAAAATGTCAATCACTTGTATATTATCAGCCTAGTTATCAGAGTTTTTACAGCTAAAACATAAACCAAATCTACTGCATGACCAAGATTCCACTGATATGAGTCAGTATTCAAAATACAAGTCATACATCCTGATCCTCACAAGGGCACACCATCATCTTTACAATACATGCTATCTCAATCTAGTGCATGCAGCTAATGGTTATGACAACAACGGTGGCGATCTCAAATCAAAACCAGTTTCAACACGTGCGCCAGACCCTTTTCATGTGAAATTCAAAAGTGCACGAAGCGGATTCACGGTGACCAAGTATTGGTGCAATGGTANAGCACNTAGCAAAATCAAGCAGACAGGTCGGCACACCTATTCTAGTGCNAATTCGTTNTGACANATTGACCTTCCAGCTACATAGGAGAGAGGTTACGTTAAACTACCTAAACGGCATTTTAGAAACGTGACATGCTGGGAAACCACACATGATATCAAACCACACAATACCCACAATTCTTACCCGGTTCTAGCGATCAACGGCGTAACGAACATCATAGAACAGAGGAGAACAAAACATAAAACAATAAGCTTGGTTAGTGGAACAACATACAACAGAGATACATCATGTTCAGTCGGCACGAATGCACGATCCACGCTATCCTAGTTGACNATTCNATACNAATNGGNCAATTACTNCAAGTTTCCTGGTGGCAAATAGATAACGGCAGTAACANTATTTAGACATAAGAACCATGCAATTTTTCTGTACACTATGCAATATGCATGCATCGNTGCATGCCCTTGAGCNCAACCTACCGCAAAGAATAATTTGAATGCCGTTNAGGCCCAAACAAAGAATACCATATTCCGTTGCANAGAATACGCATAATTTNCTATTGACTTTGAAGTAGGAANAACAATTTGAATCCCCCGAAACGGTGAAATGTTGTCTATCACGAGAGCAGCTTGTAATAACAAATTCGCCACTAAAAGCCACCAGTTTCTTATACGAAACAGTCGACCTTCCTAGTGAAAACAAAATATTGCACACTGCGATAAAGATAACTTCCGGTAATCCTCAAAATCCATCAAAAAATGAAGAATTATTCAATAATAATTTTGAATAATCAATTCATACCCATACACTTAATGTACACAGATACATTAAATAGCATGCTAACTCACAAAGTTGGCACATCCCTGCCTCCCTTATGCACACTGATCACCGTATTGTTACCATTATTTCAGCGTACAGTGAATTGGGACCATTCAATACATAACTTCAAAAGGATTTTGAATGTCTCTTCATGTGCAGTTTGGTAACAAAATCAACCGATTCGAAAGCCAGTATATGCCCGGGTAAACGCTTCGGCAGTATCAGTGCATGCTAACAATGAAACCTTAAAGCTTTACAGATCTCTTTTGTACATAAACATACCGAAAGTTTTGACGTGTCGCCCTTCAAAACTCCTTCGAGATAAAGTTGCTTAATTTCGCGTTCCATCCGAGACGGCAGACCGGCGAACATCGTTGTGCCACCCGAGAGTACAATATGCTTGTAGAACTCGGACCTGAACACAGCAAACATGACATCGTTTTCAAACAAAAAACGTAGTTTCGTATACTATGCCTGCCAGGGCAAAAACACACAACACTGGTAGATTTTCACAACAGGTAAACCAAGTACAATAAATAGACAGCTGTTCAAGTCACCTTTCAATCTTTGAGATATTTTCAAAATGACAAACAAACGCCTAAAGTGAAGCACCGACAGAGGTGGGCAAACTATCCAACGTTGCCGCCCAAATAGAAGTAGAAGTAGTGTCATAAATTTTTACTCAATTACAAGTACAAGTAGTAATGCCAAGTCTAAGACAGTCTGCGCTTGCGCATTTCATTTGTTAATCCTGATTTTAGTAATCATCTGTAATAAAGCCTTTTCAGATAGGCTGTTCTTACCACTATATAAAGCGTCTGCGAACCGCCATTTGTTGGTTACTTACGTTGACGCAAAATTAATTGTTAATCTTACTTTGGTTCCTTGCTTACGTTAATCTTAATTATGTTACGTTCGTCTGCCGTATGTTGCTGTTGCTGTGCCAAGTGTCAGCTATCATCATCAAGTTGGGCGTGCTATTGTGTTAATAAAGTCATGGATCACGTGTATGAATTACAACGATTAGCATCCGTAGATAACCCATAGATAGGCTTCTGCGCCTATAATCGGCAGCGCAGGATTCAGACTGCCGCGCAGAAACTGCTTCTAGCGTAAGTAGACTACAGATCATATGAAATCTACTCTAGTAACTTGAAAAAAGTAGATTTTGCCGCTAGGTTGCCCACATTCAGCTGTTATTCGGAAGGAAGATGCGTCTTCGTGACAAACGTTATACGACGAATGGCAAATAGACACAATCTTCAGAAATATATTCACTTATTCCGTCACTTGCAGTTCTCACGACAATTTCATCCACAAAAGAGATAGCCTATTGAGTTATCGCAAAGCTACGTTCTACTGTCCAAAGCATATGCTTTAAAAAAAATTCAAAACTAAGTCGCTTAAAATTATAACCGCTCGAGTAAGTGCTATAAGTAGGCGAAACCAGGGGCCAGGGCTGTATTGACTCACGTCATGATATGACTAGCGATTTTTTGGTGACTCTAGTCATTTTTTCAAACGCGTAAAATTACTCTACTCGAGACTAAGAAGGCGAAGACAGACATTTCAATGCAACTTCGCAGCATAGCAAAGTTACCACAATATTGGTATTTCGTCTATCAGTCCTAATACTTGGAAAATAGGGCCATGCAGAAAACCGTTAAGACGGAGGAAAAGTACTGTTTATGAATGCGAGCCATTCTATATCGCTCGAGTACAGTTGAAAAAGTGGGTTGAGCCGAATTGAACTGAAAACTGAACAATTAACATAACGACTTGGATTCGGACTCGAGTCAAAAAACCAGGACTCCGACTCGACCCGCAACCAGCTGACTTGGACTCGGTGGAGAATTGAAAATGACTCTTGACCCGAGTCAAAACTATAAAAACGAGATTGATTTGTGACTAGGAACCTTGTGACTTGGTTACAACCCTGGACAAAACCCACTCGAATACTCTGTAAAGTAGGAGCACTTCGTTACTGACTAGTCGACGGCGAGTGGTGAACCTACCTCGTATCAATGTCAGCAGCCTGGATGGCTTTGTAAAGCATCTCCGCCACACCCACGGCGTCGACGTTGATCAAGTGAGGTTGGAATAGGACTTCGGCAGCTTCGAAGCGTTCGCCTCCGACTTTTATAACGCGTCCGTCCGGTAACTAAATGCGTACCATGTCCGAGTTAGCGGTGAATTCGCAAAATTGATAACTACATCATTACAAAAACGGCATTACCGAGCAGCACATTTCTTAAAACATTCCAAGACTGGTAACATTTCCATCTCTTTACAACATCCATAACTTTTCAGGTACCCTTTTCTCAAAATAAGCCTTGTAATATGGGTTTCAAGGAGCACTATATTCTAATACTGTGGTCTCAAATCAAAATTGAAAGCATGAGAAAGATTTGGCGACAGCCAATCTCCTCCGACAATCCGACACAGTGACATCACAAAACTACGAAAGCAGTAATCAAGTAATCAACGAAAAACTGCAAATTGTTACGGAGTAGTAGCCTAAAAACAACGAATCCTACTCGAGTACCACATGTTTTAATGGCAAAAGTTGACAATATGACATAGAAAAATGAAGGCACAATATATCGTTCAAACTACAAAAAACTACAAACAACAGTCACATACAGCCTATAACCCTAGTTCAAAATCGACTAGAAAGTCCCGATTCGAAATGATACTGTACAAATTATAGTAGTAGGCCTACCTTATAAGATTCGACCAAAACAGTGGTTTCTGTCGCGAGCTTCTGTTCCTGTTCGATGTCGTATCTGAACGAGAATATCGAATGATCAAATCTGAGCTACGTCCACGACTGATAAAAAAAGCCTTACGCCACGTAGCACAATTTCTCCTTCATCATTCGGACGGTCTCGAAATCGGCAGAGTGGTTGAACGCGTATCCTCGCAGAAGAAGAAGCTGGAGAAGTCAAGAAAGTATATAAAGCGACAGACAAGAAAATAATACACCGTCAGGGCTACAGTGTTTCTGCCGGATTAAAGCAAAATGAAAAAGGTGGCACTGCTTGTCAATTACAGTCCTGTCTGGGATATCGTAAATGAGACAGTGTGGTTTAGACACATAAGAGAAAACTACACAGGTGAATATACAGAGGTGTCACATAGACATCCACTAGTAAACTTCCAGACTTTATGGTTTGTGCGAAACTACCCATAACCAAATATGCCACAACTAACTAGTCCCAATAAATGAAATGGAGACATACATATACCAATACGATACCGATTCAGTCTAATAAATGTCTGACGATTGTGTCGGTAAAGGCAAGTAGACTTCGATCCACACGCTTGTTATATTTATTTTACTCTTCTGGACAAAGTGAAGGACAATGCCATCATCCAGTGGTGAGTACTTCTACTTCTAAAAGTACTCAAGTAGATTTTTGTTACTTGCACCACTTACTCAAGTAGTCGTAGTCGCAATTTTGGACTAATTCTACTTCAGCTATCAGTGTTTAGGGAAAAACTAGCCCTAGAATACTTACTTTTTAACTACCTTGATTACACTAGTTCTACCAGAACATACAGTTGTTACCAGGTTCAACTAACCTTGATCAAATATCTCGTAATATCCCTTCCGGCAACATCCAGTCGCCTAGTCAAATGCGGAAGGGCGAATCCCTCGTACACGGGACAAATATGGGTGACGCCATCCCCAGAATCGACGACAATGCCCGTCAAAAGACCTGAAAGATACAGAAACAAGTCAAATGTTTGTTTTCGTGAAATCGAAATATATATACAACAATGTCACCAACAGTAGGATAATGCCGTTAGCTTGCATTTGGGTTGAAAAGTTTGGCTAATGAATGGTCATGGTCGAGCGTCTGATTAAAACATAGCAATTAAACAGCATGAAATTAAATAAAATAAATTAAATACAGCAGCCCATGTACTCTTGACAGCATTTCTACAGTACTTTACACACAAACAAGACAGTCAGTACAGAAGTGGTTCTGCTGCTTCCATGATTTCTCCACAAACACTAATTTAGTGACATTGTAATCAAACAGTAAGATTACTCTCACTAACACTTACATTGTTGTTGAAGGTACATTACCGTACTTACTACTGTTTGAAATTTATCAAGTAGAAAGTAGATTTTCAATAAATTTGCAGTCGTAATAACCAACTTGCAAAATAGCCCCGTCCCGTACCAAAATAATGGAATGATGTACGGCAGTGGTTCTTAACCTTGCCTCCAGCGCCCAGCGCGATTTTGAAGGGGGCGGAAACGCTCAGGGGGCGATATGGGGGGCGCTGGGCTCAGGGGGGCGCTGAAGAAAAATGGCTTCGCCGTAGATGATGTGGTATTAGGACATATCCTTAATGAGTATTCAGAACAAATTAACATTCCACAAAACATGTCAAATCCCGAAATTTTTGGTCGCGCTACGCACCGATGTTTGCTACATATGTTTTTATGAATGTAGTGGGTTATTATAAGTCATATTAAACGAATTGCGCGTACTTTTAGATCGCCAATTTCCCGTTATTTAATACACTGTTGTCACGCTTCCTAGGGTTATTTTCAACAAAATGTTTCGCATTAGGTATTTTATCCCGCAGCGCACAGCGTGTAAAAATCGAAGAAGGAGGCACCGTATAACGTTTTTATAGTGAGAGCCACTCGTACATAAAATAAGTTTTGAAGCTTTCTGCATGAATTGAATAACTAAATATAGTTGTATTTGATAGCTACAAAATTAAATTGTCAGAATATTTCTTCATCGTATCATAAAGGATGATACTATCTCGTGTTGTGGTTCACAATCCCACATGAACGTTGTATAATATGAGTTGCTTTGTTCGGGATACATTCATGTTAAAATTAATAACAGGGGGCAGTACTAAATTCAATGTGAGTGGATATAAGCATCCCATTCTCAGTTGACTTAATTAAAGTTACACAAAGCACTAAGAAAAAATCTAGTACCATTAATTTCCCCATATTGCCAAACGCCGATGTGAATTCGGGAGGGTTCGAACCACAGGGTATGAGACCGTACCCAATTGTTGTTATAACAACTTTAATTTGACCCTGAATATACCACACACAATTATTATATGGAATATTATAGTCAGATTGTCCTTGAGCGCGATTAAAGCGCGAAATTTTTCCAATACCAAAGTCCCAAAAAGACCGACTTAAATTTGACCTCTTACCAAGACCGAAACTGCTGCAACCCAAACCCCCAATCGATTAGCTCGAAGGGTGCCCTAACTTATTTCGGTGAATGAACATAAATTAAACATCATGTTCTGACGACTCCCACACGGAAGAATAGGCATAGTTATATAAAATAGAAATAGGCATTTCGGCGTCGGCTATTACCACGCCAAGATGCACGAAGACATATGAAGTTCCGGTGAATATGGGACTCCGAGAAGTGTGTCAAAAAGATCGCCAGCGAGAAAACCTTAGCCGAAGAGGATTGCCCTTATGTTGAGCGTAAACTTAGATGCATATAAGTGTAATTGTGCTTAAATCGCTCGTGCCGAATGATCATGTCGTCGCAATCTGCACCACAGGACAAATAACATACATCAGAGAAAATTATTTGCTAGTGACAAAATACCAATTCTGAAACGTGTGCTTGCTTTAGTTTATGCGTTTCAATATCTTTCAACTATATAGAGGACAAGAGGTAACAAAATAACAAGTAACGATTTAATTGTACCAACGGGCACGCCCGAATATGTTCAATGATTAAGTACGTGGCCTTCATTTTCCAATACAACAGCTAGCTCAGTGCTACTGGTAAATCTGATTACGTGGGCTGAGAGAATAAAAAGATTATAGGGACATATATATATGCAATTACAACCTATTTCATTCATGCATTATTGAAAATTTTGGCTCCTAGGACGACCAGGCCACATGAACTTTGCTGACCATCGAAATCACGCGACGAGGTTCTTGGGGGGCGAAGCCCTCATGAGTTTGGTTGATCACGCTATGGGTGCCCAAGACAATCGTTTTTCAGGGGGTGACGGAATGCTGTTATCACCCTCCCTCTCACCCATTGTCTTTATTACAGTCCTTACAACAAGAGGTGGGGGGCGCTGGAGCACTATAATTTTTAAAAGGGGGCGCTGGAGGAAAAAAGGTCAAGAACCACTGATGTACGGTATTCGTTTGGATTTGTAGCGCCGTTACTTACAGCGTGTTAGCCAATGAGGACATATCTCTTGGAACTTACGTACCTGATCGGACAATTGACAAATACCAATCAGTGACGTGTTGTTTCCGACTACTTCTTAAGATACTTGCTGGCATACTTAACACGTATCTCATTCAACAATTCAACCTTTTAGCCCGTTTTCTGCATCATCAAAGCAGAATCGGCCAGCATTATCAGTGACTACATAGAACAGTTTGCAAACAATCTAATATTGTTGACAGTTCCAACGCTTAATAACATTCATATATTGTCAACATTGGGTCATGGCATAATTTTTCTAAAAATTAGCTGAGTAATATAGGGTTGATTTGAAATCAATCTCACCTTGCGCATATAACGTCAATACTGCTTGAATAGCAACATACACTCCTTGGAATTGATACTTTTCAAACATTACCTGAGAATAAAATCCAACAGTGTCGTGACATTACTGAATAAAGCATCCTCAAATATCCATGCACTTCAGAAAAAATTCATGCAATACGCACCTCTAAAATTTTCTCTCTATTTTTGTTAGGATTCATCGGTGGCTCTGTCAGTAGAACCTTGCAACCTCTGAAAGTTAACGTTGCATTCGTTGAATATCAAGCGAATGAAGAATTTTCCAATAATGTGGATCAAATCCAATTTCTTGCATCGCAAGTCAGAGGCTAGCTGTAGGAGATACTACTGTTGAGGATATTAGTTGTCAAGTTGGCAAGAAGTTATCAGTTTATCACTAACCGTGGCATACTAGGCATACAACCGAATAGCATGAGGTGTAAAAAGGTTGCGGGGATTGATGATCGAAAGTCATCCGAGGAGCAGGGTCCAGTTTACAGCAACTAAAAAGTTCACTTGCATTTCTCAAGACGGTATCTTATCAAGATGTCCATGCGTGCTTACTGTATCTAATTTATAACAGATAATTAACAATAAGAAAATCGAATTAAAAATTGATCCAACGAGACTCCACTTAGGTGCAATCATGCTATGTCCCGGATTTGGTCACATTTTACGAATGGCCCAACTTGACTTCATTCACAAACAAAATAAACTGCTGACTAGGCATGTCAGAATTTGTGACGAGATCTTTGAATGCGCTTAGTCATACGAGGATAGGAATATTCGCATCTGTCTGGCATGAACTCGTATTCGGAAAATTTGTGAATAAAAGACTCGAGTCACGTTGGAGGATTGTGTGACGCGAGTCGAGTCAACTGACACTTGATACTACGCCTTGCTCCCAGCACATCACTCCAAACACTATAAAACTTGCAATAGACGAACCTGGGGTCAACATTCAACTTTTCTGGGCCGAACGTATAATCCCACAAATGGCACATATCTTCCCAGTTTCGTACAATTCCATTTTCCATCGGATAATTGACTTCCAACATGGATCGCAACAAGCTGGCTTCATCACCGACCATCAAATCCTGACGATTCAAATCGGGTTAAATATCAAATCAATTCTTCAGTTTTCACGAGACCAAAGACATGAAAGTAATCAATACCACTCATGCAAAGGTAAATGACTGTGCCTACGAGTGTAATCTGAGT
>ATSW01000318.1:0-14709 GCA_000444245.1 Botryllus schlosseri
ATTCGGAATCGAATCACTCAGAATTTTCCCAGCTTATATCATGCTTACCGTATGTTAATAGATTACGGTAATTAGCCTACATTTTCTTGCAAATCAATAACTTGAAAAATCCCAAGGAATTTAAATCATATTGATTAATAAGTTATCAACTTTTATTAGCCATCGCCAAGAACGACAAGACAAGCAACTAGCTGTAACTAGACGCTACGAGCTAGATGCAGTAAACTTGCCATGGGTGGTGGTCACTGGGTCGAAACTAAACATTGAAGTCATAGGTTAACATATTCAGACTATTCGGTTCGGTTTATTAGCAATTTTTATCAGTTTAATACACCACAAAAATTGCGATACAATGAAAAGATAGAAAGGTGTCGAAACGACTTGGAGTAGTCTTTGCAATCAGACACTCCTTGGCCTAGGCGATGTAAAGAGAAGGATGCACGCTGCATGAAAAGTAAAGAGACTGATAGACGATACCAAGAGGTAATTCCTGCATAGAATAAAACATGAAAAATCACATTGTAAAATCATGTCTTGAACATCGAAAAAGCAATCTAATACCACCAAGCCCCGAACTACTGCCATAGCCTTTACAAGGCTATGCTACCGCTATGTAAATGGACGATTGTCACCGCTTTAGCGTCCCTTGTGGCCAGAGTGATTTCGCCTCCATAAGGCTAGCATTGTCAGCACAGGCAATCTCATTATTTTCCCCTTCTGGCGACGCTTTGCTGCGAGCGTATGAGTTCTTAGCAAGGCTTTGGAGCAGCCGTAAATTTAAACTGCTCCAGCTCCGGAGCTTTCTTTTATCATACATTAGCTCCGGAGCCGCATTATTACCACTGCTCCGGCTCCAGCTCCGGTTCTGAAATTATCGAATGGACCTGTCTATATCAGAGGTGGCCAACCCGCAGGCCAAATGTGACCCACGAGAGGGTTTTGCGTTGCGCCCGCGAGGTTATTTCTTATTATATTATCGAAAATGAATTGCTCCAAAATTACAAGTCTGGCTGCGACACTTGGGATGTTGATGACTAAAACATCAGTTCCTACGCATTGGTAGATCCAGGGTCCAGTCACATTTTCAGTAAATTTTCGTACATTACAATAAACTAAAATAGTAGTGAAACTTTTCTTCACGCCTCGCGTGCTTAATTGTCACACGATTTCTTGCTTGGTAGCCTACCCCCTACCAGAGATGCCACTGAGATATTTTGGAAAAACCCAGATTTAGGCGTTAAAAAAAAACCAGAAAAACCCAGATCCTCTATTTCACTCAAATTTCTATTATATAGCTGTAAAACAGTGACTGAGAGTCATCAATGACAGTTATAAGGACATAGAAGTTTTAGCTCTCGATATTGAAATCCCAACGGTTCATTTCCATACTATAATATGCATGTTGCTCAGTTAAATGAGCAAATCCATCGAAATATGATGTTTTCCTCTTGACACATTGCTACCAGGCATTCGGTATGGGGGTCAATACGTAGTGTATTATATATTCGTCATGTTAGTACCAATGCTAATCCCCATCTATCGTGAGGACATCGTAATGTTAGTAACAATGCTAATCCCCATCTATCGTGAGGATGATTGTAGGGTAGTTCTAGTGACTGCGAGCTGATCAGATAGATCGAAAATAGCTTTCGATTCATTAAACCTGCACTGTTAATTTCAAAATCGTTTCTAAAACGGAAAATTAAACGCCAAAAGTGAGCCCCTTTTTACCGTCCGATTGTGTCTACAAATACGTCTACCACTTTTTCCGTCTAAGTATAACGCTGATGCGTTAAATACCAACGCAGAGCTCAAAATGAAAATAGCTACGCCGTCATGCTGAGCAACGACACAGAGCTTGAAATGAAAAAGAATTTTATTGCAAAAAAACAGTTCATTCATATGCAGGCACTCGAAATACTCTCTCATGCACAACTGTCAGGTAACGTTAACGATTCCTTGTTCTTTTGTGCATGAAACACTGGTATAATCAACCAATACCCATCCTTGATGAACGCCCGACTCATGGCAGACGATCAGTAGGTGTGGTGGATCCATTTTAGAACATGCAACTTCCGCCTCATGCCCCTGAAATAATACGAATGCATATAAATTGTGCAGTAAGAGTATATATAGTAAATATATGATATGATGACCACCATTTTAGAAGCACGACTGTTCCAGGGACTGCTGAGCTAGAATAAAAAAGAGCACTATCAGCTCCGACTTCAATCCACACAGCTCTAAAGTACACGCCCAGAATAACGTTTGTAACGATGTACTTTCAATCTTTACTAGACTATATCACTCAAGCAGGTTTTGGCTGGGCGTTAGTTGCAAAAATGCTCCCTGAAATTTGGCAGCGTCACATTGACTATATAGTTGGACCACTGATGACAAGAGGCCTAGTAAATGGCCTAGGGGTTGCCCACAAGATCAATCTTCAGGATGAAATATTCTTTCAGCTACATGTATGACCATGACCATTGTCCTGACAGGGTTGTATCCAAGTTACAAGCCTCCGAGTCACAAGTCGATCTCAATTTTATAGTTTTGACTCGAGTCATTTTCGATTCACCACTGAATCAAGTCCGAGTCCAAGTCATCGAGCAGAGGTCCGAGTCCAGGTCGTTGTGTTGACTGATCAGTTTCCAGTTGAAGTCTTGTTAACCCACTTTTGTAGCCTGTTTGGTGATATCGAATGGCCCGCATTCAAAATATACTAATTTTCCTCACTCTTAACAGTTTCTGGTCACATTTTCACGTACCAGTACGGATAGACGAAATCACAACAGGGTTGGTTACTTTACTATTCTTCGAAATTACAAGGAAATGTCAGTCTTGGCCGTCTGAGTCTCCAGTCATATGACTTGGTTCGAGTCATGCGCAATGACTCAATTCAAGTCGAGTCAATACACAGATTGACTCGCGTCGGGTCGAGTCATTTCCGTATTTTGAGAAAATGACTCCAGTCAAATCGAGTCATCAGAAAATCGTGACTCGAGTTATCACAACCCTGAGTCCTAATATCGATGCATTTTAGTCGATGAAAAACATGATGACTGATCAGTGATCAGGTACCGTGCGCAGCTCAGTAGTTCAAAATAAAATGAATTTTATGATAATAATACTTCTCCTTGTCATATCTCCGCTATGCACGGCTCAATATAGTTCAAAATAAAATGACGGTAATGATCATAATACTTCTTGTTGTGTCTGTACTTCTTTGATAAAATGACTTCTTTTGTGGTAACCATGTCCATCGCCCATGCAAGTGAGCACGGCGCTGCGCTAACGTGAAGTTTTAAAAATGCGATCGCAACTATAATGTTGTTCGCAGACTGTAAGTCACCGTATATGCCAGCATGGCTATTATTGGTCACTGAAACTACTATTGTAGGAACGGTGCAGTAATTCGATGGCAGCTTGGCACTCTGCGCGAGAGGGTAATTTTTGCTGCAAAATGCTATAGACAAAGAGGCACTTTCATGAGAACACTGAATTAGATTAGAACTAAAATTGGAGCACAAAAACATTTAACCAATTAGATTAGAATTACAATTTGACCGCAGGGACATTTCCAGTGTTGTAATGACTCGAGTCACGATTTTCTGATGACTTGACGCATGTCATTTGCACCAAATACTGAGATGACTCGACTCCGGTGTATTGACTCGACTTGGACTCGAGTCGATGCGGATGACTCGAACCGAGTCATATGACTCAAGACTCAGACGGCAAAGACCGACATTTCATTGTCATTTCAAAGAACAGTAAAGTAACCACCCTATTGGTATTTCGTCTGGTCTCGTACCTGAAAATGTGACCAGAAACTGTTACAAGTGAGGAAAATCAGTACATTAACAATGTGAACCATTCGATACCACCAAGCAGGTGGCGGGATATAGCGCAGTGGTATAATCCGCGGCTGCAACACCAATGGGCGCGGGTTCGAGTCCGACCGAGGTCGACTTCCGAATTCCGGTAACTAAATGTTGGAGGTTTACCTAGGCTCCTCCTCGCCCCCTCATCCCCGTAAGCGCCGTCTTACAAAAAGCCTAGAGGTGGGCCGTGCTATAAGTCGGCAGTTACAGAAAATAAGACGAATAACAGCCTGGTGTAAATGACCATAGTAGTCGACAAACCTTCTCGCGGGCCACATTTATCCGCCCCTTCCTTAAAGTATCGAGGTAGAACAGGGGTAGCCAACGTGGCAATATATCTAATTTCAACAATCAACTCCTCCCTTAAAACCTTCTCGCCGGTCCTATGTAGCCGATGCACAGTGGGCAACAGTTTGGTCACTTGTGACCTATATAGAATTATACAAGTGACCTATATAGAATCATACCTGTTCTACGTCGATGGCGAGCAACATTGACTTTGATCTTAATCGCCCATCGGTCAATTCTTTCTGAAGCAGAATTTTAACCTCTTTTCTTTCATCTTCTCCCTGGAAAACATCGTTTTCATCAAGTTAGTATATTTAGCCATATGCACGTACATGTTGAACATATATTTCTATCGCCTTGCATACATGATTTGATAATTAAGTACACACCACGTGAAAACAATGGCATGAATTTCGAGGCAACCTATTAGAATCATTTGTCTGGTACAGCCCCGGTGAGCGATCTGAATGTTTGAATCTGGCCCGCGATGCCAGTTCGGTTTGCACCCCTGCCATCTTATCCTACTAATTTCCGTTGTGTTCAGGTATAGGATATATCCAGTATGTGTGGCTAAATAATAAAGAAGTTTGTACTGACCGTTCCTTCAGAAATTGCACCAATCATCTTGTCCACAGTGGAGACCATAATACGGTACTGCTGTATATTTTTCGATGTCGGGCATGATGCTAAAAGCTCAAATTCTTCTCGGATCTGAACATTTAAGTAGAACATCAGCCTTTTATCGCTAAGATTATCAGTATCACTCACAATCATTGACAATGCGAGTAAATTGAGCACATTCTTGCCAAGAGCCCAGATACTCACTAGGTTCATATCGAAAAGATACAGAAATTTCTTCAGTATGTCACGAACAGCCTACTTCGTGTGGGGATATCTGCTAATACTTTGCGAGGCGAGCTGTGAAATTATTTGAACAGCGCGCTAATTTTTGACAAGTCTGGATCATGCTTTGAATACTCTTTTGCCAGAAGTTCTTCGCTGTCAGACACCATCAGGTCATTCCCTTATAATAATCAAAGGTTATCAAAACAGAGAAATGATTGAAATCATATTAGATGCTATACCATCGATTGAACAGAAACTGACAACGGCTGTTTTCTTCTTGTTCTTGTAACGAATGCTTCTCATCTTTCGGGAGAGTTTCTTTGAGAAAAATGTCTGTAATTGAGAAAGCCGTTTAAAGCAGGGCTTTGGAGCAGCCTTAAATTTTAACTGCTCCAGCTCCGGAGCTTTCTTCTATCATACATTAGCTCCGGAGCCGCATTATTACCACTGTTCCGGCTCCGGCACTGAAAATTATAGAATGGGTCTGTCTATATCAGGGTGGCCAGCCCGCGGGTAAACTGTGGCCGGCGTGGAGGGTTTTGAGTGGCTCGCGAGGTAATTTACTAGTATATTATCGAAATCCTGTTATTTTATCGAAAATGAATGGCTTAGATTTTGAACTTGCAAGGCCAACCAAAAATTACAAGTCTGACTGCAACACTTGGGATGTTGATGACTAAAATGGTAAAAAAAGTAAATGGTCGTACATTACAATAAACTAGAATAGAAGTGAAATTTTTCTTCACGCTTCGCGTTTTTAATTGTCACACGATTTCTTGCTTGGTAGCCTAACCCCTCCTGAAAATGAAAAAATTCACCCGATTGAGTCTAACTGTATTAGCAATTACGGGCGAAATTTTTTTCGCGCTTGCGCTCGCAGAAAGATCGACGATGAAATGTAGGCACAACATGATTGTCGCATATTACCGGAAACTTTCGATACCATTATGTCCAGGCGCCGAATAGTCGTGTCCTTGCAAACTGATCCCAGCGGGCGGTATACAGTAGACCGGCAATATACTTAAGTAATAAAATTATTGACCTAATTCATTTATAAACTTTGAAAATTTCACCCGCTTCGTGCGTCTAGTGGGCCGCGCACTCATTCGTCAATTGCATGTACCCCTTTAGCCGAAAAGGTTGGCTATCCCATGTCTATATAGATTACTTATCTACCCATAGTTTAGTTATCTATAGTAATCTACAGTCAGTCAGCCGCCAGTAACATCGGATGCAGCAATGAAGACATAGGTGCCGCCGTGCCGACTTTGATACCATAATGAATACTTGTCAATTGTCGATAACATCATAGTACAAGAGTGTCAGCTCGAAAAGCCTCGGGTTTAAATAATTTCTGCAATGAATATATTATTAAAATGTTTATTTAAGTTCATTACCCAAAGAATCTCATCATAGTTGCAGTAGACCGCACTTTACCCCATGCCATGCTGTGCACAGCATTAAAATTCAGGCCTGCTGTTATATTATGTGAAATTAGCAGATATAGTTGTTGCATATATAATAGCATCTTGATTGATGCGTCGGAGCCGGGCTCCAGCTCCGGCTGAATTTTATGTCGAGCTCCGGTAAAAATGCACGGCTCTGGCTCCAAAGCTCTGGTTTAAAGGATATAGGCCAGGCCAAACAACTTGCAATGAACACTTACCCTTTATGTTGCCTGACAACGTGATTCTTCAGCTCCTTGAAGTTGGAAAAACGTGGAATATAGATTCTGCATTATATTATGAAATCGCAATTATCCTTGTAACGATGCAACAAGTACTTAGTTAGAGTATCCGGATCAGAACAGAAAAATGGGCATAACCAGGATGCAATCCGTGGTTCAGACATTAGCCAACTCAAGTTACTACATTACAAATTAACAATAAAGCTGCGTCAATAGAAGGGGTAAAATCAATATTTTATTTTCTAATGCAAACGATTTTGATAATATCTTACATAATGTAGCGCCGTCGTAGCCTATAACTGTTTATGCCAGGAATTTGCACCAGTTTTTACTGTACAATTTTGCACTCTGCCGATTGCTACAAAGGACAGCGGTGCCATGAGCTGCACTGTTACCATGCAGTATGACGCAAAATTCAAGAACAGCTGCACTATATATCTGCATCTGAAAGCTTACAATGAACCAAAACGCGTTGCTGCGTCACGTTAACAAATGACAGTAGAGCTATTGAAATGGAAGACACCATGGCATACCGTTAATATAGAGAACATATCTTAATAGCTTCCTGATGTGCGTGATGGATATTCTCAGCACTTACCTTTCATTAAGTCGACATGTCTCTGTTCTATGCCGTTTCCTACCAAAACTTGAGCCAATTCGGAATCCATCACCAACCAACTCACAATTCGACACTCGTGGAAGATGTGACACAAAATGCGGTCAACGCTCTCTGAAAGTCTGAATTCCCGCGCCAGACACACCATCGACCGCGAGATACCCAGGGATATCTAAACTCAGGGATGTCGCACTCTCTCGTTTTCGCTATCGGCGCCGAGCGACAGGAGTGCCACATGTTCTTTCTTCAGAGTTCTTGAGTCGGACGGTTCTCGCGGTTAAGGAGATGTTGGATGTTGCAGTGTTTATTTTACCTAGATTTAGATCAATTTTGAGGATGTAGATTAGTATATGGTATTTGATGGATGATCAGATATCCATATTCTAGTGTGTCGGCAATACACAGTATAAATTACCGGTATTGTGCTACATTTCGTGCAACTGTTTTGATATATTATTAGTTGTCAGGAACACCTGTACTAGTGGGGCTCTTGGTTGTAGCTGCCTTCATTCTCTTCACATTATTATTTTAACTTTGTTAAACCAGAGACAATGGCTATCACTGATAATTAGGATGGGGTATACATGTTGCATTCCTGAATGCAGCACTGGGTACAGGTCTAGTAGTAAAACTGGTGCGACTGCTACACTGTTCAAGTTTCCACGGGACGAAAAATATAAGGAGAAATGGCTCAGGGCGATACCGAGGCAGAACTGGAAACTGTCGGTGAACCACAGGGTTTGCTCAGAACATTTCAGTCAGGACCATTTTGTAACAAGTACCTGTGACAAGACAAAGCGCCGTGCTCGCAAGCGTAAATCAGCAGATTTATTACGACTTCGTCTGAAACCTAATGCTATTCCTCATATATTTCCGAAATTGCCAAGTTATTTGAGTAGAACTGCCCCATCTCCTCGAAGCAAGAACACTGGTTCATCAGCTCATCTTGTTCGGGAAAATTTAGCTATTGAACGCCGCAACTTCGACTTTCTGAAGAAAGATATCATTGAAGACTTCATGATGTTGAAAAGAAAACTGCAGGATGTAACAGCCCTATGTGGCTATATTTGTGTCACAACTGATGAAGATGTTACGCTCCACTACATAAAGTATCATTCTGAATCACAAAAAGAAGCCCCTAAGCTCTTGGCATCTGTTATTGTAACACAGAATCTGGAAGTGAAGCCGTTCGTCTGTTCTGGCCTTTTGTCACACGACGTGTATAAACATATTCTGAGCACTGGACATTTGGAAACTCACAGTCAGCTGACGAATATTCTTGCGCTATGCAAATGTATTAGTGAGGAGCGAAGTGAGGGGGATCACAACTTGCACTTGCAAATAGCAAAATCTTTCCTCGAAAACTACATCACACCACAAAATGCAACCGAGAAGGAAGAATCAAGAATTGATCTTATTAGGTTCATTATTGAACAACTGAGTTTATTGCAGACTCCAAAGAATGGTCGCCGGTTTTCAACAAATATGTTAATGACCGCTTTTTTGTGGAAGTTAACGAGTCTAACACTATACAGAAAAATGCTTCAACTATTTATTCTTCCATCAATTAGTCATATGTCCAAACTCACGCAGGGAATGGCTGTTGAAACTGGAGTATTGAACATGGATTACCTGAAGCAGAGAACAGCTAACCTGAAAGCACGCGAACGAATTGTCACACTCATGGTGGATGAAGTTTATACTGCACAAAGAGTGGAGTATACGAATGGAAAGTTTGAAGGATTAACGCAAGATGGTACTCCTGCAAAAACTGTGCTTGCATTCATGGTTCAATCCATGTTTGCGAAATACAAGGATGCTGTATGCCTGCTTCCTGTGGATAGAATTGACACACCAATGCTCAAGAAATGGTTCCATAAAGTGATGGAGGCAATAAATGAAGATCTCTTTGTGGTAGCAGTTTCAACGGACAATCATGTTTGCAATAGGTAAGAGGGAATGCTTATGCTTTTCTTCGGGGTCAGATTATAACAAGTTCTTCATTTTTAGGAAACTTTTCACCGAATTGTGTGGTGGTAAAATGGAATACAGTATCGATCATCCTTACCGAACTGGTGAACGCCTCTTCTTGATGTTCGATTTTACTCACAATTTCAAGAATATATTCAATAATTCGCGAAATTTTGGAGTCGACTTTTCTGTGCAATCTCACATCTGTTGTATGTGAGAATGAAAAAGATCCCCATAACAATTTTGAATTGATCATGCAAACGGCATTTAACTGCTTCGCAAAAAACCAGTTGAAACGCTTCAATAGCAAGACTAGTTCCAAGCTGCCCATGAGCCAAAAACAGCAAAAGATCAGGAAACTTAACTCCAAGGGTTCCAGCAAATCTTAGTAATTTCTGGCTGTATCTGCTTTGTATGTCATTACACCTGCTTTGTATCTTCCCTCGATAAAAATACCTTTGTGTTCAGCTAGTGATTTCTTATTCTATCTGCTCTGTATCTTGCCTTGATTTAGTTGGTGATGTTCGGTATCTGCTGTGTCTCTTCTAACCTGGATTAAAATATGTTTGTCATCAGCTAGTGATTTTCGGTTGTATATCTGCTCTGTACCTCGTCTTGCTAAAAATACGTTTGTTTCCAGCTAGTGATTTTTTACTATACCTACTCTGTAGCTAGCCTTGATTAAAATACTGGAATCTGCTTTGTATCTAACCTGTATTAAAATGTTTGTCATCAACAAGTGACTTTTAGTTGTATCTGCTATGTACCTGCACCTTGCCTTGGTTAAATAATACGTTTGTTATCAGCTAGTGATTTTGATTGTATCTGCTCTGTGATTTTTTGTTGTATTTGCTGTGTATCTTGCCTTGATTAAAATACACATGCTTTCAGTTACTGATATTTAGTACATTCGTTTTCAGCTCTGTATGGCAGTTTTGATTTTATATGCTCTGTGTTTTTTGGTTATATTTGCTGTGTATCTTGCCTTGAATAACATACACGCCTTGATTAAAATACACATGTTTTCAGTTACTTGTATTTGGTACACATTCGTTTTTAGCTCTGTATGAGATAACCAGGATATCTGCTAGGCAGTTATTTGAGAACCAAGAAAATTCATGTCAGTGAGCCGTAGTGGGATCCAGTAATCGCCAACAGTATTATCTACGCTATCGACGCGTTCGAGGTGGCACTCCTATTGCACGCCTCTAAAACGAGAGAGACATCCCGGAGTTTAGATATCCCTGCGAGATACCGCATTTCGTTTGTGAGTTTATATTAGGAGACAAGAGGAGAATGAGGAATGAGCACGAGTTATGCCACTCACGCGAGAAAACACCTCGCTCTCTCGCTGGAACGGTGTTTACTTCAATATTACGCAACTAGATAATCGGGAAAAAGACATATTGTGTTCAAGCGTAACGGTTGGAATCTAGAGTGTGGGACAAACACTTTTATCTGGGATGTTTAGTCGAAAAAGAAACTGCCAAATCATGAAATTAAGAGTACGTTTGCATTTAACAAACCCCTCTCACTCTGAATAACTTGCCCGGTTGCCCAAACTGTCTCTGTTTGAGTGTCCCTGTTGAAAGTGAATATACTCCGATGTCAATATGGTAAATTAGTTAGATCAACAATTGGTCTTTCCATGTGAATAAATTGCATACTTTACAGCAGTTACATACTATTTA
The DNA here is from genome assembly GCA_000444245.1 of Botryllus schlosseri. Lineage (NCBI taxonomy): Eukaryota > Metazoa > Chordata > Ascidiacea > Stolidobranchia > Styelidae > Botryllus > Botryllus schlosseri. The sequence goes on from ATSW01000318.1 coordinate 10,984, forward strand.
CTGACACAAAACGAATTTGTTGCAGCGCTACCGGTAGCATTCAAGTCCTAAATCAGAGTTGCCCTGTGAACTGACTTTCTGCGACCTAGTAGTCAGTATTCAATGAAGCTCTATCGCATCACGCCAAGACCTCTCATTTTAATAGTAAATGGGTCTCTTTGGACTCTGCCGTTTCAATCACAGTGGAATTCGTCGACATTAGAAGATCTTACTAATCTAATAATCAATTTTGCGCCGTAAAATTGACCTGACAAACATGATGTTGAAAAAAANNCAGATTTCAAGCACAAAAACCCAGAAACCCAGGTGATGCTTGAAAAACACAGATCTGGGTGGAAAAACCCAGGACTGGCATCTCTGAAGCAAATGCGTTTAAGCAAGTGTTGAGCGAATTCAATATTTCAGACGGGATCCATCATCAGCGAATACAAATATAAAGCTTAACAATGACACTATTGCCTTCCGGATTAACGGACCACGACCTAACATCGACCTCGCCGTCCGCCACATACCACCTTATTTTGTCGCTTGCGTCTTATATTCTCTGCATTACTTTTCATTCACAGTGTCCATGCCTCTTCTTACTTCGCCAAGGTGGGAGTCTGGTCTCAAAGGCTCTTCCAAGTTGTTTCGACTAGGGCTGGGCAAAATGATTCGAGTACTCGAATCTGAAACGAGTAGTAATTTTAATGATTCGAGTCGAGTAGTGAAAGACGATTTTTTCGAGTACTGAAATTATACGGTCTTTGCAACTGAAAGTTAATTTACTGACGAGAATTATAGTTTTTATACTATTTTCCACTGAGGAAGCCGTGAAACCTTGATTGGCCGTGTTTGAGCATACCAGGCACAGTTTAAAGCTACGAACGTTACTGGAAATAACACATTTCCGAAGTCATTATCATCCAACAAAATTGTTAAGAAGTGCAATGAAATCGGTATGGTCGAAAAAATACCAAAGCATCTTTAATGTGATGGATAACAGGCATTACGTTCTTTATGGTGGCATAAAAGGTTCATATTTGGACTTCGACATAGTACATCCTGATGTGACGTCATAATGAGTGATACTCGATTACTCGACTTGACTCGAAGCATATTACGTGATTCAGAATCGAATCACTCAGGTACTCGATTTTGCCCAGCCCTAGTTTCGACACCTTCCTATTTTTTCATTGTATCGCAGTCTTGTGATGTTTTGAAACGAGTGATGTTTTGAAACGATGAAAATATTAATAAACATTATTGATTGATTGACTATACTCTGTGTGATCTTATTGGGCTGAAGCTGTAGTATGTACGAAAGATGGCATGATCACATGGTATGCACAGTTAAACAGAGCTTTGAGCAGTCTTGACAGAAAACAGCAATCCAAGACTCGGACTATTCCTACATGTTTAAAAGAACGAGCAGCAATGACAGTTGATAACTTGAAGCTACTACTAACTAGAAAAGATTTCTTCACTCGGGATGCCTACAGACAATGTGTGACTAATGCTCTTGCTCTTCCCGGTGCAGGTGAAGATATACATCATCACAAACCTGGCGCACCACACCATGCAAGATGGATGGGCACAATTCTGTATGCTCAGAAGATGTTTATGTGGGCTTATCAGTTACATTACATATCTGAAGAAGTGGAACTATTGCAGCGGTTCAATTCATTTTTAGTTCTCTTTTATAATCCTGCCTGAGTTCATTCGGGCATTCGTCGTGATGCTGCCGGTATTGACTTGATATTCTTGAGTTACAAGGAACATAGTGAACAAGTTTCCAAAGCTGCTTCACAAAAGCTTTCAAAGCATGCCTGGTATATCGTGGAAGAAACCAGGGCTTTGGAGCCGGAGCCCCGGAGCCGTGCATTTTTACCGGAGCTGGAGCCGGAGCCGGAGCTCCAATTAAAATTCAGCCGGAGCCGGTTCTTGAGGGGTAGCTCCGGCTCCGACGTATTTCATAAGATGCTGTTTACGCAACAACCATATCTGCTCAGTTCAGATGATTCAACAGCAGGCCTGTTTGGCGCTACCTTTTCCGACTAGCCATGTTCTTTGGGATACAGCAGAGCAGCCATATGTTCAATGTTCAATTTTCATACATGAGTGTCGAACCTCGGTATGCTAAATATGCCTGTGAATATTGTAGGTATTCGGCATACTCGCAATTTCATCACCAACACAACCTTGCTGACCAATTGTACGGTTCGAAAATAATGATCACTATGTATTATGCGAAATGGGAGAGGGGATAAAAATGTGATTTTGCTGCACATGTAGATATGATGAGCACGAGCCGAGAATCGGATGAGCAAATACTCGTTCTTTTGTGATAGTTCTGTAGTCGGGCCGCGAAATTGAACAGTGATGCAATTATACATGCTAATTGGAATTCATTACTGCGCATGATCGTCATTCACTCCAGTGAGGATTTTCGAGCGTAAATAGGAGATGACAGAAGAGTAGCCCAAAACGCCGTTACATTCAGCAAACAATTGTCGCGGCGCGTGATACTCAATGCGATGTCCAGACCCCATGGTATTTTATGTTGGAGACAAATTACTGATTTGAATCGCGATTACCAATTCGTAATCATCTGTTTCGTAAATTCATTCTTGATGTCTGCTTGATAATCGAGTATTACCGAATTATCGCGCATTGTGACTTGTAAATGTGCATTGTGCAATGTGCTTACGGCATAGTTTAATTCGTTATGGGCATGGCACAATGTGCATGGCGCAGTGTTTAATTCGATTAGCCGATTCGTTTAAGCGGGAAAATATTATCTTCCGATAAACTTGATTGACACCGGATGGACTGGTAACGAGTGCACCAGTACCGAACGTCAAACCCTGGGCCAATTGAACAATTTGGTACAAATCGAATTTCTATTGATCACGTCGTTATATCCGTCCATCTTGCTCTTACCACAATTATAATTGAATAATATAATCGCACATTTAAAGATTGATTTGAGCTGTATGGCCTAATGTTAACGAGTGCAGTGCCAGTGTTAAAACGCCCGATCAGAATTTTAATGCTGTACACAGCAATGGCATGGAGTAAAGTGCGTTTTAGTGCAACGGTGCTATTATCGACAATTTCCAAGTGTTCATTATGACGTCACAAGCCGGCACGGCGACACCCATGTCTTTGTTGCTGCATCCGGTGTTACTGACGACTGCCAGATTCTATAGATTACTATAGATAACTAACCTACGGGTAAATTAGTGATCTATATAGACCAGGGGGGAACCTTTTCGGCTAAAGGGCCTCATGAAATTGACGAACGAGTGCGCTGCCCACTAACCGCGCCAGGCGCGTAAAATTTTCAAAGTTGATATTATTATTACTTGAGCATATTGTGGGTCGACTGTATACCGCTTGCTGGGCTCAGTTTGGAAGGACAGGACTATTCGGCATCTGCACATATCGATATCGAAGATTTCCGCTAATATACGACTATCGATTTTTTGTCTACATTTCATCGTCGACGATCTTTCTGCGAGCGCGAACGCGAGAAGACTTTCTCTCGTAATTGCGAATATAGTTATATTCAATCGGCTAAATCAGGCGTTTTTTTCATTTTCAGGAGGGGGTAGACTATAAAGAAAGAAATCGTGTGACTATTAAATACGCGAAACGTGAAGAAAATTTCACTTACTCTTTTAGTTTATTGTAATGTAAGACGATTTACTAAAAATGTGACTGGGCCCTGGATCTGCCTGAGAC
>ATSW01000319.1:0-11962 GCA_000444245.1 Botryllus schlosseri
TATATTTATAATCGGTCATTGCGTCCGTTTTGTTATTTCCTACTTCGAACATTGATTAATGTCAAACTGAAGCCGTGTCGAAATGGGCGAATGCCGATTGCCGACGGGAAATAATTCTAATACCGTCACGATTGCTATCGATGCAGCAATTCGTGCTACTTGATGGCCTTCCGGCTGCGCAACAAAACACCATTTGATCAATCAGCGAGGCGTAGCGAGTGTAGAGTGAAAAAGGGAGGCTGCGGCTATTCACTGAAATCACTATAGGATTCAATTGTCGAGCATCGCTTCAGGATTACTGCCATTGGTTTGTAGGCACTCGGCCGTCCATATATCGAGAAGATGAGTGTACCAGAGCCGATTAGAAACCCAGAGATAAAGTATACCAAACTATTCATTAACAATGAGTGGGTAGATTCGGTCAGCGGCAAGACCTTCCCTACCGTAAATCCGTGCACCGAAGAAAAGATCTGTGACCTGCAAGAAGGCGATAAAGCCGATGTCGAAAAGGCAGTGGTCGCAGCGAGAAAGGCTTTTGAACTAGGCTCGGAATGGCGTACAATGGACGCTTCGAAACGCGGGCATCTCATGTACAGGTTGGCCGATCTCATTGAGCGAGATCGCGCTTACTTGGCAAGTCTGGAAACCCTCGATAACGGCAAACCATACGTAGTAGCGTACAACGCCGACCTACCGCTTACAATCGCTTGTTACCGATATTACGCCGGATGGGCCGATAAAAACCACGGAAAAGTCATTCCCATCGATGGAAATTTCCATGCGTACACCAGACATGAACCTGTCGGTGTATGTGGGCAAATTATTCCATGGAATTTCCCTCTGCTGATGCAGGCTTGGAAATTAGGGCCGGCGTTGGCTTGCGGTAATACAGTGGTTATGAAGACTGCTGAGCAGACTCCATTGACTGCACTGTACATCGCAGCTTTGGCCAAAGAAGCAGGGTATCCTCCTGGCGTGTTGAACATAATTTCGGGATACGGACCCACTGCCGGGGCCGCCATTGCAGAACATATGGACGTTGATAAGATTGCGTTTACCGGTTCCACAGAGACAGCCCACATTGTCATGGCGGCAGCTGCAAGATCAAATTTGAAAAATGTCTCATTGGAGCTCGGAGGTAAAAGCCCGGTAATCGTTCTCGAAGATGCGGATTTGGATGAAGCAGTCGAAACATGCCATTTCGGTTTGTTCTTCAACATGGGCCAGTGTTGCACCGCTGGCTCTCGAGTTTACGTTCAAGAGTCAATATACGATGAGTTCGTGAAAAGGAGCGTGGCCCGCGCTAAGAAACGCACCGTGGGCGATCCTTTCGCCAAGGGAATTGAGCAGGGTCCTCAGATAGACCCTGAGCAATTCGCCAAGATTCAAAGAATGATCAATGAAGGCAAAGATTGCGGTGCTAAATTGATGTGTGGCGGCGACCGATGGGGTGATAAGGGATATTACGTGCAGCCGACCGTGTTTGCGGACGTACCCGATAACTCTACCATAGGTTCGGAAGAGATTTTCGGTCCTGTACAACAAATCATGAAATTTAAAACCATCGACGAAGTCGTGAAAAGGGCCAACACCAGCAAATACGGCCTAGCTGCAGCCGTCATGACCAAAGACCTCGATAGCGCCCTGACTTTGGCAGAGAAAATCAGAGCCGGTACGGTTTGGGTGAATGCTTACAATAACTTCTCCTGCATGGCTCCGTTCGGAGGATTCGGAATGTCTGGCATTGGTAGGGAGCTTGGCGAGTACGGGTTGGAGGTATACACGGAAGTAAAGACGGTCATGGTGAAGATTTCACAGAAAAATTCATGAACAAGTACGCGGACATGACGAGCCTCCATTCGACATTGTTCGAAATTCTTCTTGTACTACACGTATTGCTGTCACCAAATGACAAATGAATATATGTCTTGACTGCGTTATGTGTCATTTTTGTATCAAATAAACCAAACTTATACCAGTATCATATATATTTTATCATGACGCTGTTAATGTTACGATGGCGCGCGGATGTCTTTAGGCATTGTTCCAAGTGCGAGTGATAAATACCGCGAATCGCATAATACACAGCAGCTGTAGCGGTATTGGTTCGAACTAATGGGTGTGGCACGGATCGCTACTGTGTTGAGTCGAAACTTGTCGCTTGTAGGCTCGCATTAATCTAGCAGCCTGTGGGCTACTGTTCTTGTTTACCGGAAGTCGGTAATCTCACTTGCATGTAGTTTCCGAAACGTTTGGCGTACATGGAAGATTATTAAGATTTTAAATTACAATCGAGTACGTAGCTTGAAAAAGTATTTGTCTAGTTGCTATTCATGGTATATTTGCGATTATGCCGCTGCCGGAACTTTCTAACATTTTGTGACCAATGCATGGCTGCTAATGCATTTACGGATCCCGTGTAGACGGTAAAAGTGAGTAAAATATAAGACAGTTCTAGCCTAGACATATTTTATTGAATTACTCGAAGTAGATACTTCAAATTTCGAGATTAACGAAGTGGAAGTCGTCCAAAATCCGTTTGACTGCTATATTTAGTGCAAGTAGATGGATAATAATTCATAAAAAGTCTCGTGCTGAGATATTGCTGTTCTCGACCCGTCAATCACTGCTCTCAACGATTCTGACGATAACCAAGTAATGGGGAATATGTTAGAATTTGGATCAACTATAAATATTGACCAGAACACAACATGATGAGAAGCAACGAACAAATCATCGTATACCACGTAGCGAAATGAGCAGCGACGTCTGTTTTCTTCAACAGAGTTATGTTAATAGCCTTAATTAGCAGCACACATAACTTTTACAATGCTGGATTTCATGGTCGACATAGGCGACACCTGATCGCATCTTCCATAAACGCTAAACGGTTCCTTCCCTGCCGGCATTTCAGATGCAGATTCGATGAGTCAGCAATAATACAGAATACGTAATACGACTTTAAGTTTTTCGATCAATGATGTATTTGTAAAAATAAGCGACAAGAACAAACATATATATAAATAGTAATCGAAAAAGGTAATAGAATATTGTGATATAAACAATTGCAGGCTACTATGCGGTATAGTCTCAATTTACTCCCTGTCAAAGCACGACAAGAATGTTTTGAACTGCGCACTAGTACCTGATGAAAATGTGATGCCACCTTGCGATACTTGTTGGTCAAAATCAGCATCGCCCGTTATTATCGATTTAAATATTGTCGTGGTGGTAGATATATTGATTTGGTGTGGTTCGAGGACTGTCGAATATACATCACAAACGCTGTTTCGTAATGTAGTGGTGTAAACTTCATTTGTGTCAATAAATGAATAGGACACAGTGTAATTATCGTATTGACACTGCAGTCCTTTTACGTTGGAACAGACAGCTTCGAGCACCCGTTTCGTGGGCGATGTCTTGATGACATGTTTACGCGTATCCGACGGATTGACTAAGTGTTTTTGCCCGGATTCTACCTCCATCGCGTACGTCATGTAGTAGTTACGGGCGTTCGCGCTTATTTGTTCGCTGCCGATCGCACGCAAAGCGCTGACTTTGATTTGATTTGCCGCGTGCACAAGATTGGGCCTCAGCGAATTCGACTCAAGCAACAGATCAACCAATTGCAAAGCCCATTTGTCTTCGTTAAGATCGTGCTTGCCCGTGCTCAAGTAGGTGTTGTGTGACTTCACGTGGGATTCTTGCGCATTTTGAAGCAATATTTCGACCGGCTCTCGCAGTTCGCCGTGTAATGTGTCTGATATCAAATCCATCATCATCTTTAGTTGCGCCGATTGTGTCATCGGATACAGTTCTTTGGGATCACCGCTAAACCAACCCAAGTATTTAGTATATATGCCGCGAATTGACCAGGCTACTGTACCGTAGTGTTCTTGAAGGTACGGGTGATCAGCCAATGCGTCGGGTAGTTTTATCATTTCTGCTATTTGGGTGGGGAAGTATCCTTTGTTTACGAGACGCAATGTCTGGTCGTGTACGTATTTAATTGCGTCTCTGTATGCAAGTAGAGTGTTCGACACTGCTTCCTTCCCCACTATTGGTTGTCCGTGCGATCCCACGAGATACTCCGCCTCCAGTTTCCGTGTTTGGTCCAAACTAGCGTACCATGATTTGGCATCTCGCGACGGGCTTCCGCGAATGGCGTAAATATTTGGGAAAGCTTTATAAATGTTGTCAGCGGGAAACACGGCTCGCTCTTTCGGTAACCATATCGTTGTCTGATCGTCGGTTTCCCCCGGTGTGTGTATCAGTTCAAATTCCAATCCTGAATGATACGAGAGTACATACAGATCAGCATTTATAGGTTATTATTTCGATTGCTGATTCCAGAGTTGAACAATTGGTAGCATGCCGCAGTAGCCTACATAAAAAGCTTTGATGGATATGCAATGCTCATGCTCATTGCTCATTGGTCAATGCTCAATTGCTCATACTGATAGTATAGCCTACAGAACGTTTTTAAAACCAGGAACCAGATCGCCTATCAATCGCAAAGATTAATTGGCCAACTCTATGGCTCAATTGGTGCATATATTTGTTGTATACAATTCATATTTGGAATATAAAAAAGTCCGATTGTGCAATGTGCATAAAGCATCACGGACAGAGTACTGTAGCCTATACGTTGCGCACCGTGCAGTCGCGTAGGCCTACGCATTTCGCGAGTAACATTTGGAGCCGGCGTTATGATGTCAGTTGGCTACCTCTGTCATGCAATGGTTATATCATCTCACCTGCGATTTCGTAAGACTTGTGATGTTTATACGTCTTGGTAGGTAGAGGAATCACAAAATTCGCATTGTTTCCAATGCGCAAAAACGGTCCTATTCCTGATCCAGTCATTGCTCGCGAATTCCACGGCAAGCGAGATCCAAATTGTCTATGAGCTCTCTTGTATCCGATTCCATAGGTTGAAGCTAATAATATACAAAAAGATCTCGGGTTTAGGACTGATATGTTTATGGAATGAATTAATTACGAATTGCTCTATCAACTTCAATTTTCTTGGAGTCTGCATTACGCTTCAATGTTTAGACTCTACTCTTACGCTTTGACGAAACGATTAAGATGGCATGTAAAACCGTTGTTGGACTTTATGAACATATATTTCACTCTATTTGTTTTTGGAACGTGTTTTGTGTTCATCGTAATCGCATCTTGTTATTCGGTAATCGGAATTCAATGCGGTCTTCAACACACTCTCTATTATCGCCTGGAGCCATGTTACAAGCTTACAACATGCTTCCCTTGGTACATATAAACAGTTTCGCATAAAAACCGATCTTTCATGAGGTCGCTTTTCGTAATTTTACAAGCAGCATTTAATAGTTTCATATGGCCAGAATTCTACGTACCAAATCCGAGCATTTGTTGGAATATCAATTCATGAGCGATGATGTCAATATGGTGACTCGGTCTCAGCTTCTTCTCCCTTCCTATGATGGCTTGAGTTCCCAGTATATGATCTGAATATTTGGTCGAAAAAGTACATGAGATATAATATAGCCCATATCACTTCTTCGAAGGTATTGATATAATAGTGATGCGCTAGAAACGTCTGATGGTGGCGTACCTGTGTGGAAATGAGTTAAGATGATTGCCTTCACCGGCTTGTCCGTAATTTTTCGAAACTCTTCCATGATTTCAGACATGCTGTCGACGCTTTCTGTAGTATCGATGATGATGACGCCTTCATTACCTATTACAAAGGATTCGCGTGGTCAATTCTAGTGTATATGCACACTGCGCAGACTTGGACACTACATAATTATAGTTGCCTAATTAAATAATTAGATCGAAATGCGAGTCATCTAATTCTAGTCTAGTTTGTGAAATATTCCTATTCTACAATTTTAATGTTAATTCTAATCTAATTTCTGTAATAGCAGAACTGTATAGTGCACAACCAACCAAGCTTTCCGTACATACATTTGCTATTTTCACACTCATGATAATGAATTATGAACTTCTGAACTTCTTTCGATGTTTTTTCGAATTCAGTAATTTCAATTTGAATATATAATGGAAAAATGTGTAATTATAACTCTAATTTTAATCTAATTTGTAATAAAATGCGTCGCTATAATTCTAATTCTAGTCAAATTCGAAAAAATGCGTAGCTCTAATTCTATTTCTAATCTGGACTTGCAAAAGATGAAAATTTTCTAGTCGTCTGTGTATGTGTGAATTAAAACGTCCTACATGTGTATGTAAACATTTCCCATTTTAGCAATGGCACTGGGCACACGAGGGCACTTACTCGGGCTGAATAAATAACTCACTACAGATAAAATTGGAGTATCTGAAACATAGGTTTAGGCTCATATGTTACCGTATATTCAATTCTTGCTTACCATATTTTATTGGCAACATATGTCACTAAAACATACGCATGAATTATTCTATGTGAATCATATTTTAATTACCTTCAATCATGATTGAATTTGCTAACGCAAATCCGATAGCGACGTGGATGTTTGTCCCGACTTTTACGACCTCTTTCGTTAGAAATTCTTTCTCAGTAAAGCGAACGAGTCTCTCCGACGATTCCGTATGGTCCGTCATTTTCGCCAGCGGTTCTTGCATATACTGAAACTCTTCCGCCAGCCGTGGAACTTGCTGATGATTCCGAGTATCTTCTCGGCTTTTTGATTTACATTTCAAGCTGCTCATGAACATCGACAATGCTAGCAAATTCTGAGGCACGGACGACGCGGTGCCTGTCCACGTGCCGGGATTGTATGATGGATATGGACTCGATTCCACGGATAAGCAAGTGATATTGGCTGCTTGCATCCTATCTTTCAATTTAGTCCTGCTGCTTTAGGCTAGTAAGCGATAACATGAGTTTTATCCTGTGAATTTCACCGGGTATTTGTACATTTTGGGATTGGGGGTGTGTCATGTGTTGTTGTTACGTAACTTCTACGTACGGGTGCTCGTTATTTTGACTGATCTTTGGTCGTTCTTGTGTTCGTTTTGACATGAAAACATGGCGGGCCGCGAAGATATGTTTACGAGCATAATCCCCTCTCTCTCTATGGTGGTGTGGTACCAAGTGACCTCTGTAGTAGAATGATGATTTAAACACAACTGTCGACAAAGGCTATGAAGCGAAGTCCAGTAATTGCAAACTTATCGACTTCGACTGTCATAATAGCGAAAAATGATACAGTCAAGTAGACCCACTATGTCTTGCCCTATAACGCTAAATTCGACTGGGCTAATGAACTCTAAACGCATCTGGTATAAAATACTGTTACGTGATAGGACGAGGTAGGCCAATAGAGCAAGAGGCCTAATCTTTAGCCATCTGTATTTTGCTGATGCTTACTTATAGTATGACATATACAGTCGGTTTGGAGTGAGTGAATGGCCTTGATATTGATCTCAGAAACATTCACGGTCGCTCCGTCGACGCCCTTTATTTGCCCACGCAGGTACTCTAAATGTCTGTATGCATTTGTGAACAAAACATATTTACTGCAACTTCCCATGCGTCAATAACTAACGTACAACAGCGTAAAATTAATCAACAATTTTTTTCATATAATGTTTTCATATTCCGTTCCTTTGCAATAATTCACCAGCCACGAATAGCTACCACTGTCAGAGCCGAGCATGTCTATACCTACACAATATTTTTTTTTAATTTCAATTTATAATTTTTAATTGTTTATAACGAACCGCGTTCCAATACCTGCTTCCTATATCATATTTTGCAAAGTGATTTCAGATTCATAATGGCAACACGAATGTTATTGAGATTTCACGCAATTGATCAGGTCAAGATCGAGTTATCCCTGATAATTGATTGACTTGGTTGCTTAGCATCTTGGTACCGTACAACGAAAATGGTGATAAGATAAGATAAGATAAGGGAATTAATTGTGCTCTCAGGTGTGCTTTAGCTACGCCGACAAAAGCAAATAGCATTCAGTATACTTTCTTATGACTGTTATGTCCATTGAAATGTTTTGGACCACCCCGGTGACAGATTGACTTTCATGGCCGAGGGTCGAACCGCAATATAAATGAACTAAGAAAATTTGTTGCAAATGTCAGTTTGTTGCATTTCTGCCCCTTGTGGAGGATCGTGCGTCATTCGCGGTGTTTGACATGATACTGACTTGTCGTTCAGTTAGCTGTAGTGTCATTTGCCTCCGATGTCAAATACCTCGCATAATCCTGACTGCCACGGTACTTTAAATAAATATTACGTCAACCTGGGAAATCCATCGGCAATTCGGCATCCCGTAGTCATGTTGCACAACTATCAGTCTATCACCAAACTTGAATGTCAATTTGTTTCTGTGCTAGCGAACGACAAGTTGTTAATCAGCGATAGACAATGAAATCTCACATCTAATCACACCCCAAATCCCCCTTCAATTTTATGAGATCAATCATATACGATGATATATTGACAACTAATCTTGTTGTGGAATGGTGTCATTGTGTTTCTAAATCGACGGCCAATTTACACTACACGCTGATCATCTACGCCCGGGGTGTCAAACTCAAATTGCGTCGCGGGCCGGGTTCACGCCTTCAAATCGGACGCGGGCCAGACCAATCAACTGATTCCAAAATGTTACCTCGTGCTCTTGATTTTCACTAAAATACCTTAAGGGCATATATGGATAATATACGGATCATAGGCTTTTCAAAGTAGCAAGTTGCAACACCTTTATTCGCGAACAATGGAATTGGCAAAATACAATGATTGAATACCATCAGTTAAGAACCGCTAAAACAGTGGCGTTAACGGCGATGTAAATCTGCATATTCTATGCTCCCTATGATTTAGTCGTAATCTGGCGATGCGTTTGTGAGGAATACAAGACATTTAATTGGAAACGCGGACGTTGGAATTTGGTTTAATCCGCGATTCCGGTTTCTCTCGTGTATGGGAATTTATTATGGGGCGAAATGGACACAGCAGTGCGACCGTAGATATTTCAATTATATATTTGTGCAACTAACATATTTCCAATGTAAACTGTGAATAACTAATTTTGGTCCATATTTGTATAAAACCCTGAACTTAGTGTGCACTTTTTGCCTTCTGGAAATTGGATGCCGGTTTCACAAACTTGATGCTATATAGTGGTGACTAGAGTGAGAGCACAGAACTCTATAGTCGGGTGGTTAAAATGGGGCTTATGAACATGGAAGTATTTCCTGCAAAATGTCTCAACGTTTGTTACAAATGTGCTGGAAAATATAGGAATCTTTCTATCTACTCAGAATTGCTTCACGGGCCGGATGCGGCCCGCGAGCCGTATGTTTGACACGCCTGATCGACGCTATTCATTTTTCTGGCGGGTTGGGGAAAAGTGCACAGACTTATGTGGAATCTTTCATTGGAGGAAATAGCCGTAACTAAAACTTACCAATCTAAAATTATTTAATTTGTAATGGCGTAGGCCGTGGAATAACTTTCATCGAAATAATACTGTTAAATGCCTGTACAAAACATGCAAATGCTGTGACCAATTTTCACGCACGCCGTCGCTATACACGGAGTTTGTTGTCCAAGTAATAAAAGCAAAGATCCACTATAACTGCTGCTGTTATATCATAGCTGGATTGGCCATCTATCTGCTAAAAGTTTTACAAGTGTGATGCTTCGTAGAACTCGACTAGAACTTAGTTGAAATATGCGACTTTGAAACGAAGGTCTAAACCAGTGATTCCCAACCGCTGTTCCAAGCTAGCTTTTTTGCGACTATCAGTGATCTCTAAATAGGACACAACGGTTTTAAATTTATATATGATAAAGCAAATTCATAGTTCCATGCAGAATTGCAAACCCAGTTTTCGCCGTTTAATTTCCCGTGACTTGTTATTGATTCTATTCAAACCATTCGCGGTGAGTAAAACGCTCTTTAAAAGTGATCTACGCAGCGGCATTCTCTTGAGCCAGAGTCCAGCCGAATACCCATTTAAAGCAATAACAGTCTAACTGGAGCATATCAAGAAACCAGAACTCATCAAAGAATGAGTAATCAAACGAAACAGAGACGGTGCGATAAGAGAGCTAAGCAGCTAAATTAATATGCAACAATACAGTGCCAGTTGTAATTGCGTTCGTAATGAAAGATGTCGCGGGCCGCAAAATAAACGTCTGCGGGTTGAGAACCCCTGATATATAAGAATCAAGTTATATCAGCGTCAATACAATCGTCATCAGATAATCACAAACCGGATAACGTAACGAATAACCATATACAATAATACAAACATTTTAATAACAGACAACATAGGCAAGAGTTAACTTGAGAGCTGAAACAATTTAGGCCAGTGCTTCTCAACCTTTTTGTCTTCGCGGACCCCTTTCGGACCGTCACGGACCCCCCGTGGACCCCCACAAAGTTTTAGTTCAAGTTTAGCTCAAATTATCCTGCAATCGTCATCTGTCTTGCGCAAATGGTAACTGTAGGCTTAGTGATAAACAGCAACAAAATGACTTTATTTTAAAAATAATCATGTTAGACATGTAGAAATTGAGTTGACTTCTATTACTTCAAAGCGAATTCTGCAATTGCATTTCTTGAAATATGTGGTCGTGTCTTGAAAATCCGCGCCTTCGATAGGATGTTACCGAGTGCCGAAAATCCATTTCCACAAATATAGGTGGTGGCAAATGTAATAATAGCGCGTAACGCTTCCGACGGCACATTTGGGTATGATCGCAACAAATATGGCAACAAAATTGACAAACAAATATTTTTAATGAACATATGACGTCAAGCCTGATCTTTCTGTCCAGCAGCTTATCTTGAAGTTGTTATGGAAAATTGGTTATATACAGGGTTGCCATACCGTCCTTATTTCTAAGATTTGTCCTTATTTTGAAGGGCCACATCTTAGAAAACTCAACTGTCCTTATTTCTAAGAAATGTCCTTATTTTAGACTTACGTCCTTATTTTGTCTTATTTTCATCCACTACAGAACTTCGATCGTTTTCCTCTGGTATCTGTGTTGCATAATATTCTCAAATTATGCTTTTGCGTCGAGATTTCATGACATCATAAATGAAAGGATCTCTCGTGACNTACACACCANAAGATTTGACTTCCNAGTGGTGAGATAGNTATAGGGCAGTGAGTGGTGGTATAGCANTTTCGTCTGTACCAAGCTACCGCAGCGGACGTCATNTTANCATTAAACAGCAGTACCAGGTTCCTGCTGTTTGGTCTACAGCAGNATAAGCTCAAGCTGNGTGGAAGGCAGCATTTATTGCGTAGTNAAAAANGGCGCAGTGCAGTCGACACATTNGTTAAACNGTTAAAGCTATAAATCATTGATAAATGTATCTAAATTANGTTGCACTTGCGCATATAGTTTTAGCTAATAGTATAAGGCGAAATCTGANTANTTAAAATGAGCANGCGTAAAAACGTTTTTCGTGACGATTATGAGAGAGAATTCAAAGGTATCTANNGAAGCTTGAAGGGCGAGTGTTTCGCACATTGCAATATCTGCAAATGTGACATTAACCTGGAGGCCATAGGAGAGACCGCTATTTCAACTCACATTGGTACCCCAAAACAAAAGAAGTGTGTCATAATGATCAATTTGAGCCAGTCGATGTATACTTTTTCCACAAGTCGATCAGCACTAACGACCACAGACTACAAGGCAGCTGCTGCACGAGGGTACCTGGGCATTCCATATTGTCAAACACCAGCAATCATTCCTCGCCAACGATTGTACATCGCAATTGTTCAAAGCAATATTCCCCGCTTCCAACATCGCAAATAACTTTTTTTCGGCCAGGACCAGGACTATAAGCATTGTCATAGGAGTTCTTGCTCCATACGTCAAAAAAGATTTTGTCTAAACTTGGTGTACGGCCTTTTCCGTCTTGATTGACACCTCTAATCACAATGAGGTCAAGAAGTTTGGTTTATCACCCTATGGGGGGGGGGG
>KE604918.1:1807-16453 GCA_000444245.1 Botryllus schlosseri
GTGGTTTCCTCGGTAATCATCAGACAGATATCGCAATCAGAACACATGCTAACTCCACCCTGCTTTACTCGTAAAGGAAGTAATAAGTCCATTATCAAAGATTGAATGATTAGAAACATTTGCTTATGACATCACATTGTACTATATTACACATCCAGTCATTCTGTTTTGAAGCATAAACTGGCGTATTTTTGTGATAGCTATAGTCATCGTATCATCGGTTCATCATAAAGTGGATCTGGTACACCCCTGTACACCCCATCCTAGTGGTACACCCTTTGAAAATTCTGGTACACCCTAGGGTGTACGACAACCCCGGTTGAAGAGCACTGCTCTAGATTACTATTAGTAGGTTAGTAATCTATATAGACCAGGAATGGCCACTCTTTTCGGCTAAAGGGGCACATGCAATTGACGAACGAGTGCTCGGTCCACTAGCCACGCCAAGCGGGTAAAATTTTCTAAGTTTATAAATAAACTAGGTGAGTATTGCGGGTCTATTGTATACCACACGCTAGGCTCAGTTTGCAAGGACACGACTTTTTGGCGTCTGGACACATCGATATCGAAGGTCTCCGATAATATGCGACAATCATTTTGTGCCGACATTTCACCGTCGACGATTTTATGCGAGCGCAAACGCGAAAAGACTTTCTTCCGTAATTGCGAATACAGTTAGACTCAATCGGGTAAACTAGGCGTTTTTTTTCATTTTCAGAAGGGGGTAGGCTATCAAGCAAGAAATCGTGTGACAATTAAACACGCGAAGCGTAAAGAAAAATTTCGCTACTATTTTAGTTTATTGTAATGTACGACGATTTACTGAAAATGTGACTGGACCCTGGATCTGCCAATGCGTCGGAACTGATATTTTAGTCATCAACATCCCAAGTGTCGCAGCCAGAATTGTAATTTTTGGTTGGCATTGCAAGTTCACAATTTGAGCAATTCATTTTCGATAATATAATAGGACATTACCTCGCGGGTCACGCTAGACCCTCTCGCGGGCCACATTTGCTGGCTACCCCTGATATAGACTGGACCATTCGATAATTCAGAGCCGGAGCCGGAGCTGGAGCCGGAGCAGTGGTTATAATGCGGCTCCGGAGCCGGAGCCGGAGCTAATGTATGATAGAAGAGAGCTCCGGAGCTGGAGCAGTTTAAATTTACGGCTGCTCCAAAGCCCTGGTCACAACTAGGTTGCATTTCAATAACATCTTGAAAAATATCCTGATGTAATATGAGACGACGTGGTGGAAGGTTAATGAGAATCTCGGGTATATGACTGATTCGAGTTTATTTCGAGTCTAGCATCAACTCCTATGACGTCGAAGATGAGAAATAAATGCAGGATTCGAGCTGGAAACAATCTGAATATCCTAATTTAGTTCTCCGCACGCTTTTCGACTGACTCAAACGTCAAACGTCAGTAAACGTTGTTAACCAAATTCGATATATACAAAAAAAAATTGTCGTCGTGACGAGTAAACAGAATCCCGAAAGATATTTAACAACGCACAAGTAAGCCTGCCGGTATAACAGAAACATATTCGGCTGTAACAATGACCGTATACCAGCACAATAGTAAGGAAATATTCCGAGATAATAGAGAGGCTCTTTCCAGGCAGAGGGTCAAGAAGGAGTGTCAGTTACTCCATCAAAATATATCTATTTTCCTATTGATAGCCATAACCGTGGCACGCGCCCCGCAATAATACAGCGAGTTGACCGCAATACTGTTCCCGCTAACAAGCGTACCTCCTCGCTCTATGTTTTCGATTTTATATGTTGATTCCATTAGAAGTTTCGAGGCTTCTAAGGTTTAGGAAAAGAGTGCAGAAAAAACGTTTATCCCAATATAATGATTCCTTTTCGAAAGGCGTGTACAATCTCTGTAATAGAGAAAAAAATTGACTTGGATTCTGGTAGACTGCTCGAATCGTTGTGAACAGCAGTAGTGATGATGCGATGATGTTGACGAGTGTCTATATGAGGCGTTACCTGTGTTATTGGGCTCTCTTCAGCGATATATTAGAACATATTGCTCTCTCTCTCTCTCTCTCTCTCTCCGACTGCGTGACCGTTAGGGCTGGGCAAAACCGAGTACCTGAGTGGTTCGTATCTTAATCACGTATTTTGCTTCCAGTCGAGTCGACTTTTCGAGTATCAAACAGAATGTAATATTGCTAAGTTCAAATATGCAGGGTTGTAGCCAAGTCACATGGTTTCGAGTCACGAGTCAATCTTACTTTTGTGGTATTGACTCGAATCGAGTCATTTTCAATTCATCGCCGAGTCGAGTCCATGTCCAAGTCACCGTTTAAAGGGTCGAGTCCAAGTCATAGTGTTATGACTCGAGTTCGAGTCCAAGTCACAGCATTGAAGTCATGTTCATCTTATGTTTTCAATCCTGAATTTCTTGCTTGCGAAACATGCTTTTTTGTCCTATCAGAGTCTTGGCAGATGTTTATTTAGGCAGATAACGGACAGTTCCTGGCCTCATTTGCCGATGCTACAGATAGACGAGACTTTCCGCCAATATTTCAACTTTACTAATCTTAGAACTTTAAATTTAATATCTGTATTGTCAGTCTGATACATCACGAATACGACCATTTAAGTTTTATTACAAGCACAACGACGACAGCTCACAAATAGCTTGCAGAGAATCAACGAATTCACGTCCACATACTTTCTGATAATGGAACAAACGAATTCACGTCTGGAGCTGATAGAGCATCAACAGATGCAGGTTTATGTCGAGGTACAGTTTTTCATTCTCATTATAAGGTGGTTGGATAAAAAAGTCAGCTTTCCTGCTTAGCTCCGATATAGCCGCCAGAGCGTTACTTCTATGAGAGAAAATTTTGGAGTAATTACAATTAGAGATTTTCGAATTATACCGGATACCTCATGATAATGTTATATTGTGTAAAAATATGATTCATAGCAAATTTGGCTCAATTCCAGCTAGAAAAAGCGAATTTATTAGAGTGTAATACTTTGGATATGAAAAAATAGTCGGCTTACTACTAGTATGTAATTATATTATATGAAAGAATTTCCCATTTAAAACACTCCATTTATTTTCGAATATAAAATTTTCTGCCCTCAGTTTTCTTTATATGCAACCTAACAATTCTATCAAGTAGCCACAAAGTAAATTAAGTTATTTTGGAACAGCCCTATCGTACAAACATCACACAACATTAGCCATTCATTATTACTTACGTGCACAATGCACATACCTAACAAAACGCCAAATGGACGGAGGGGATTGTGTGTTTTCACAGACAGCAGATCAAATCAATGAGTTACACTTTAAAAATACCAAATTGGAAAGGAGATCCCTAGATATGGTATAGCGGCATGGCCTTGAATAAATCCATATCCACTTAATACACGTTCCACTGGTGCACCAGATACAGGATTTTACAAGCATTTCTGAACCACACTGAAGAGCCTTTGATACTCATTCTTTCTAGTCACCAAAAAATGCAAAGAATTATCGTCTTCAAATCTACACATGAGTTTATCAGTTTCTTCCAAGTACTTGATCATCTGAGTCATTTCATTGGTTCTAATTGAACTTTACTTCGATTGTTGGCTTGTATAATTTAAAAGTCTTCAGTACTTTGATTGCGGGGGATCTATTACCTCTTCATCACAGGATGATTTTGTACAATACATTGCTACTATATGCACCATTGTCTGTTGTTTTTACGGCGTCATATCTGATATCAGACGAGTGCAACGAAAGCAGACAAATAGCGATGTCGGCAGAATTCGTCATATGATCTAGCCATTATGATTTGCACATTTCTTCATCTTCAAGTCATAATAAATAAACCGAATCAATGAATTGGGTCGAGTCATGCGTAATGACTCGAGTACAAGTCGACTCAATCCAAATCTCGAGTCGAGTCGAGTCATTTTCCCATTTTAAGAAATTGAGCGAGTCAAGTCGAGTCACAAAAAATCGTGACTCGATTCTAACTCGAGTCGAGTCATGACTCAAGTCATTATAACCCCGCAAATATGTACCGTTTATGTCACCAATAGAATATAATGTCCGCCACTGTGAAGATACTTGGGTAATTTTTTGACCATACCGATTTCATTGAACTTTGTGGCAATGTTGTGGGATGATTAGTAGGCTACTTCGCAAATGTGTAATTTCCAGCAACATTCATAGCTTTGCACTATAACTATATGCTCGGACACGAACAATCAAGGTTTCGAGGCTTCTACAGTGGAAAATACCATCGAAACTATAATCCCCGTTGATAAAAATCACTTTCAGTGACGAGGAGCGTATAATTTCATACCTGGAAAAATTGTCTTTTACTACTCGACTCGAATCAATAAAATTAGTGCTCGATTCAGATGGGAGTACTTGAATCATTTTGCCCAGCCCTGCTGACAATGGCTTTGCTAGAGTTGCTCTCCATTCTGCAGGTTACGGATATTGTATATATAGATAGTTTGTGCACGATGCTGGTGCGTCATATATTGGAAGCCCGCTATCAACTAGTCTTTACATTAGCTTGCTTTGGACTAATTTCATACGGGATACTATCAGACGGTCCTGTTACATGTACGGATAATAATAAGGAAATCGCATCTTCCGAGCCATACCCTTATCCCCAGTCGTGTTCTGTGCACCCCCGTAATCTCAGAGGAAATCTGAAAATCATGCAGGATTTTTCCGACCATTCATGGGATGAAATTGCAAATGAAAATCGAGATGTTTCTATTGGCGGAAAACACGCTCCTGTTACATGCACACCCCGACACAAAGTTGCTATTCCTCTTCGTAGAAGAGAAGCCCACCTCAAAATTTTGCTTGGGCACATGCATCCGATATGGCAACGACAAGAAATTGCTTACAAAGTGTTCGTAATAACACAGATGGAAGGAGGATTATTCAACAGGGCGAAACTATTGAATGTCGGTGTTGCTGAAGCGACGAAAGGTAAACATATATGATGCATAACGTAACAGGAAATGGCATACCAAAATTGATCAGCAAATTCTCAAGATTTTCGAATTCTGACCCGTTATTTGCGGGCATGTGGGCTTGTTATTTATGTTCGTGGCAGGCGATTTAATTACAGCAACTTTTGTTCAGTCGTACGACGGTTTATGTAATTATTATTCAGATATTTACCTGATCTTATGGACGCAAACCACAGTAATCTGATAGAAGAGTTGCAGCAAGTTCGTTGATACATTTGTTCGACGCAAACACGGTAATTACTCTACCACGGATCAGGAACGTTTGGAGCAATATATATACCCTATAACTTCAATTGCAATTTTGAAAGAGCCATGCAAGCATTTTAATTGATTTTTCACGTCACAATTGAAGGTTCATGAAATAGAAGTACACGAACTTCGTCGTCTTCACGATAAATTCTGTATTTTGATACACTGATGACGAATGCTATGTTATATCGCCATGTTAATCAAGCCGGGTGTCCATTTGTTTGAGCATACGGCACAATTATGAACGACAGTTGAGCATGGGACAATTGGGCTTAACTACGGGGGTCGGTAGCTATTTGCAAACTTTCCGTGAAAGTCATATTTTATATTTTTTAACTTCAGGCAATTACGAGGTACATGTGGACGCAAACCAACAATTGTAGACAACATTAAATATGTGAATCTATCGTTTCTTCCTCAGTAACACACTTTTACCAGTTAAGTGACTTTCCAACGGTTCCGTGGAGTATCTCTGACGGTGTCCGTGCCTCATTTGTTGCACTGGCAATTGTTTACTGTTCAATCACTTCCTCTAACCCTGGATAATAACTGCAAGGATCGAGTATAGTGTTGACTGATATCATTTGGTTAACATTACTGCTCAAATCTCAAAATATTTGTCGGTAACATAACGTTGCATAACAAGCCGAAATTCAAATGGCAGTGCAAGCACGCTACCTAATAAACTGGAATGTGGATCTAATACTGTCCGAGTTTGTACTTTGAATTTGTAATTAGTAGTGTCACTTCCAGGAGAGTCTGTTCCGCGCTGATGAGCAGGAAGACGATGTGAATTCAAAAACAGCATTGTCCATTGTCAAACATGTGTCGCTGTGTCTGCTTTTCTCCCTGGGCAATCCAAGATTTCAATGCGTGCCATTTTGATTACAGCGAATTGAGATATTGGATATGATATTGGCCGCAACTTTGTTTTTCACCATGCAAACCTCA
Source organism: Botryllus schlosseri (assembly GCA_000444245.1). NCBI lineage: Eukaryota > Metazoa > Chordata > Ascidiacea > Stolidobranchia > Styelidae > Botryllus > Botryllus schlosseri. Next base: position 8,027 of record KE604918.1, read on the forward strand.
TGTCGAATTAGTTGGATTTGATATGTCCAATGTTGTATACCCCAAAACAAACCGCATTCATACTACTGTTGAGAAATCGATTATATTGGACTTATATTGATCAATTATATCAGCGGCAAATATTGGGCATGAATTTGTGGATTTGGAAAAGGGGTTTCTGAGCCCATGAACCACCACACTACATTATTCCCACAAATCCCACAAATAATTGTCTTACCATAACATTAATTATCCCGGCCAGTATGAAAATTTATCAAAAACCTGCAGCAATATTGATAAGATGCGAATTATAAATTTATCGAAGCGCCATATTTCCTCAACAAAAGTGTCACATATGGCTCGCAAGTAGGGCTGGGCACAATGATTCGAGTACTCGAATCTGAATCGTGTATTAATTCTAATGATTCGATTCGAGTAAAACAATACGATTTTTCAAGTAGTGAAATTATGCGCTCCTCCCAACTGAAAGTCAATTTATCAACGTGAATTATACTTTCGATACTATTTTCCACTGTGGAAGAATTGAAACCACGATTGGGCGTATTTTTGCATACGAAATAGTTAGTATAAAGCTACAAAGGTTACTAGAAAAACATATTTCAGAAGTCATGATCAACCCACAACAGTGTCTCAAAGTGAAATGAAATCGGTATGGCCGAAAAATACCAAAGTATCTTTAATGTGATTGAGAACAGGCTTTATGTTCTTTGTGGACGCGTAAAAGGTTCATAGTTGAACTTTGACCTCTTGCATACTGCTATGACGTCATAATGAGTGATACTCGGAAACTCGACTCCACTCGAAGCCTAATGAGAGATTCAGAATCGAGTCTCTCTGGTACTCGAATTTGCCTAGCCCTATCCCCGAGCAATATAGGTTGCCGACCCCCGCTCTATACAGAAATAATTAGTTGGATTTACTAAGTAATTAGTTACATATAATAGGCCTTCAATTGCATTGCAGATGATTCATACGACTGCTTCGTCTTTCACGATGTCGATTTATTGCTAGAGGACGACAGATGTTTATATTGGTGTGAAGAGCGAAATCCGAGACAAGTGTCCAAGTACATAGGGAAATTCGGATACTCACCGCTCAATTACACAGCGCGTTGCCACCAGTATAAAGGTGATACTGAGACCTGAGTACATTATTTATTTGATGCTAACTGTACTCATCTCATCAAAATACCGTATTATGGCAGGTTTGCGCTCCATTACTGTAAATCTCATTCTATATGTCATCCTTAACTAAGCTTCTTTAAAGCATTATTCATTTCAAGCGACCGCTCATTCTTAATTTACTCGCCTCTTTAGACAATTCAATGAATCCAAAGTGGAAAGTCAATTCATCGGAGGAATTTTTTACTGACATCGTTTTAACCGAAACCACAAGCCACGCTTTTTAAATCGTGTTGAGATTGGCATAAAACTGGTTTTGGGTAGACATATATATGTCTATTCTTCAGTCATTGGTGCTGGAAATAGTGCTGAAGTATGTATCATTGCACAATGTACATTCTTCAACCAAGCGGTGTTAAAATATTTTTAGCCCAGTATTTATAGAATAGTATTGCAAGTCTACTCTTAATAGTCATATGGGGTGACACGAGGCGGTCCAAACATCGCAAAACCAGTAACTACCACTGCTGGGTTGGGGTAGGGCAAAATAGAGTAGGCTACTTGAGTGATTTGATTTTGAATTGATTAATTATAGTCGAGTGGATTATTCAGTTGACTATCACTCATTATTACGCAATAACATAATGAATATGAGGAAAGTTTAAATGTGTCCCCTATATGAGACCGCAAATAATAAAATGCCGGTTCTACATTTTATCAGCACTATGACACTTGGAGATAATGTTGCAGGCTGATCACAGCTTTCCAGATATGGTATTTCCGGCTTTATATTATATGTTGCGTAAGCTACGATACGACAATTTGAAGCTTAAGGCTTCCGCAGTGAAAATAGTATCGAAACCATAATTTTCGCTGATAAATTAACTCCCGATGGCAAGTAGCGTGTAATTTTACTGCTCGAAAATAGCATCATATCTAAGTACTCGACTTGAATCAATAACATTAATGCTATAGATAAAGATTGGAGTGCTCAAATCATTGTGCGAAGCTCTAGGTCAGATGTCTCAAACACGCGGCCCGCGGGCTGCATGCGGCCCGCGACGACATTTTAGATTTTCCTCAGTTTTACAATATATGAGAGCCAATATTCACACATTTTAAAGTGAAAATTCCCTCTTAAATTGCTCGGAAAGCCTGAAACTATTCATCAAACTTCACTGTCTGTGACCATGCAGTAGAAGATTCACTATTTCGCCACATTTCCAATTCATGGTGATAAACCCGGACCCGTCGACGATAGTCGTTTATAGCACTATGCTTAGACCAAGGGTGTCAAACATACGGCCCGCGGGCCGCATCTGGCCCGCCAGACCATTTCATCCGGCCCGCGAAGCTATTTTGAAAAATGGCTGTATTATTCAGCACATTTCTTACAAATGTTGAGATTTTTTGTATGAAGTATTATAATCAAATAATCCCTAAGATAGCAAATATCGAGTATGTTCAATTGTTCATTGGTCACATTATGACCATCCGACAGTGTTGTCGTGGTTTCACTCTAGTCACCATCAGCAAGGAAAAGCCGTCATTTACTTCCATTCCGCGAAGGCAAAAAATGCACACTCAATTGCGAGTTTTACGGAAAATGGACCAAAAAGTAGTTAACCACAGAAGTGAAACCACCATAGTGAGAAACCGGTATTAGCAGGTTACATGGGAAATGTAATTATTACACACAAATATAATTCAAATATCTGTGGACGCACTCCCAATTTCGCTTATGACTTAACAGAACCTCTACATACGTAGAAACGCGAATCACAATATAATAGTAATATTTAATACAATATATATCTCGTATACCTCATAACACATACACATGAGGTATATCGTCCATAAAGCTACTCTTTTCGCAGTTTATAATACCATATTTAACCAGCCATAATCTCAATTTTGCTAATTCCAGTGTTCGCTAATAAAGGTTTTCTAGAGTAGAACCCTATGATCCGGTATAAGGTAATATATTATTGTGTAGGCTTAATAATTAAGTATTCAAGCAAAAAACAAGGGTATGGAATTTCAATCATTTGAATGGTTCGGCCCGCGAGCGATCAGATGGTTCGAATCCGGCCCGCGACGCAATTTGAGTTTGACACCCCTGGCTTGGACGATTCGTGGGAGGCTGACTCGATGGCTATATGATAATGACCCGAGTGGACTCGGAGTGACTCGGAAGGCCGTGAATTAGTTGAAACGATGGACGCAACAAACTATTCGCGTGTCATGGGAATGGCAATATATCAGAAGGTCGCAGCTTGGTAATTCGCTAACTAAGCAAGTAGTTATGGCAACCATTGGCAATATGTTAGTTACATCTTGGGTTGGTAAACCACGTTATTAAGGCCACTTAAACGTACCGACTACCCTATAGTGCAGAGGTCTCAAACTCAAATGTGCTCGCGGGCCAATTTCCTAAAATGTGATGACCCGCGGGCCGCAGCATCAATAAATAGGGGTATTCAATCTATAATATCCAACTAGGCCGTATTTAACGGCACCTTGCAGACAGGCATTCCACAACCATCGAGAAAATGTAATTTACTATTATACTATTCACGCTTGGCACGAAAAAAATACATATTCAAATATTTGAATAAAATAGTTTTTGTGCCGGGCATAATTTGTTGGAAATAATGAGTTTAGACATCATGCGAGAGGACGCATGATTATATCGTAAAAGCTGTCGGGTTGTAATATTGCAGCTATTGGACCTTTGAAATGCCACAATTTTATGTAGAATATTTTAGAATTCACTAAGATTGATCGGATATCAGAGCATGTGAGCGGTGTAGCCTAATCGAGGTTTCTGATATACTCGTGATAAGAATAAGCTATTGTTACTGTCATTGCCAAAGTTAAATTAAACCAGCGTTAGGTTTTCTTCGATTAATATTGGAACAGATCAATAACAACTTAAATATAATCATTATTGTTCCATAGTAATAACATTGTTTTTTACCCGTTTTAGCGATCGTACCCCCTGTACTTTCAATTACTGTCAATTTTCAACACAATTTCTGATGGGACCTATATAAAAATCAGAAAGCCCATTCACATAAAATCGCGCGTAGCGCGAAGAATATTTTCCGGTTAAATAAATTGGCCCAGAAAATATTCCACAGCATATAGGCAAATTTCCTCAATGCATCTGGTACCCCCTGATGTGGTGCTTTGTACCACGAANGGNCTACGGACCCCTGGTTAAGAACCCCTGGAATANAAATGACNAATCGNCGAAGAATCCATTGGTGNTACAACNGTGGAGCGTNCCACTACCTTACTCGCCACCGATAATAACATGGACAAAGAGAACAAACAACATCCAGGATGTAACCAAATCTACGTCACGGGGGTCACAGAACGCCAATGGTTTCCATACAGACCTGATTAGATTTCTATATTCTANATACCCACGCAACGCATGCTACGGGCTTTTGATATATTACTATTTATTCCCCACGACGNTTTCATAGATTTTTGCGTCCGTCGGATTGCCAAGTCACTATTCCAAGAGGCAAGTCCTTCTCTGATTTTAACGTTCGACCCTGCTCAACTCGAGTCATTATTAGTTTATCACCCAGTCAATCCAAAACTGAGTAATTTGACGAAAGGTCGCACTAAACAAAATCACGATTTTCAGTCACGAATCATCAACGGGTCATGTTTTGTCATCATGAACCTGAAATGTGACGTAATAGCGATCTTCCACTGAATGGTAGATTTTAGGAAGTGATGTGATAGTGAAGTTTGTTTAGATTTCAGGTTTTTGTAGTAGTTTTAGAGTGAACTTTAAGTTCCTAAATCAAAAAAAGATATCTGACACTAGAATATATTGTCGAATACTTGAAATTGAAAAATGCCTTCGCGGGCCGCACAAAATGTTCTCGAGGGCCGCATGCGGCCCGCGGGCCGCGTGTTTGAGACCTCTGCTATAGTGGTATGCTATAACGATGTAACAACAATGGGTTGATCGGCGTTCCGTCATTACTGTAGCTATGACACATTCATTAATATATATGTTTATATTGGTATTTTTCTGCTCCAATATTCGAAGGTATTTGACCATGAGCTTAATAACCCGCCTACCAGAAGTTTAATCAAATCCTGGATTGGACTGCACTGCTAAATCCCAAATGCTGTGATATCAGATCGATCTCTATTATCAATATGTTGAATTCAAAACATGCATAGTAGCTTAAAAATCATAACGTGATAGCTTCTATGATAACATTGTATATTTGTCCGGTCACATGGCGTCTATATCTTATAATTAATCTATAGCAACTCCATAACACGTCTATTCAAATAGTTATGAATGTGATGATTTTTTTCGTGCCAGGGCAAAATTTATCCAAGAGATAATCACATTTTTATGATGTGTGTTGAATGTCAGTCTGCTCGGCTCACTTTCAATAGGACAATTTCATCCCGTCAAGTAAAACTTATTTGAAAAGACATGGAATACCCCTATTGATGCTGCGGCCGCGGCATCGTCAAAACTGGAAAATTGGCCCACGAGAACATTTGAGTTTGAGACCTCTGCTCTAGGTATTCATTTCTGTTTCGTTTTGCTTGTTTCGGTAATGAAAATTATGCCGTCATCGAGAGGACGTGATCTACAATTCTACATCAACTTCCAGAGTTATTCAAATGTCTGCTTTTTTCTTCATTTTACCCTATACTCCAAAAAATGAAAAGGAATGTTAACTTTAAACAATATTAGATATATTTGATAGAAACGTCAGTTCCATTCTTCCCGCCGCTGAAAAGAGTTCCGCTGCCGACAGTGGAAAATTTCGGGGGCGTTTCCATGCTTCATGCTACTCAGTTTCAAAATATCAACGGATTATCGAATCTCTATTGGGGATGGGGAGGAGAAGATGATGACATGTACTTTAGAGTGAAAAGTAAAGGTACGCAGTCGGTAATACTTGGCCACTAAGATGATTTATAATATAGCGTAGATTCCGTAGAATGTCCAAATACTATTATGTGTTGCTAACGCCATCTTTGAGCACGAACGCGTAACGCAATTCTGTTGCTAATACTTAATTCATTTCATCGGTCCACGAATGTCGGAGCTATATAAATGAGATTTCGCTAGACAAGAGCACGGTTGGTGTCATTCAATAAATATCACTTATGACAGTACATAATAATAGGCTACTCATGACAACTATACCGCGAAATTTTTCATTCATATCGTAAAACTTTTATCTTATAACATTTTTGTAATTTTCCACTCGATATGATGGTGTTAACTGTCGACCCACAATGTCCCAGGAGATAATACTGCAACCGAAATGTATTAATTTCCTATTTGCAAGAATAGCGTGATATATTAAGTTTTGTTCTCTAAGCTCTCACCAAGCATCCAACACAATACACTGGAAGCGCGGAGAAATTTTTTGCAAGAAATTTCTTTGCAAGAAATTCAGCAAATATCACATAGGCCTACTTACTTAGATACTTTAATTCTCACTTTACATCACCTAGGCCAGGGGTGGGCAACAAACGGCCCGCGGGCCGGATCCGGCCCGCGTAGGGATTTTGTCCGGCCCGCGGACAGTTTTTCGTCTTATATGATAATGCGCCCCGCGGCTACAGTCTGCCTAGATTCCCCGCTACTTGCTTACTACGTCAAATTTTAGTGACTGTATGTTCTTATATACAATACGAATACATGTATGCGCACTGCGCAGCGTGCGAGAATGGAGCTTACGCGTAAGTTCGTCGAAACGGGAAGAGTTGCATTATCGGCATTTGCGATGTACCGGCCACTTTTCAAATGTCGTAGAAGCCCCGATCCGCATGAATTCAATATCGAGATAAAATAGGCCCCACAGTTGAACAACGACGCTATCATGTCATCTATTCAGTCCTAATGAATTGATATCTTGGTACATTTGGGGTACTGGGCTTATCGAACGCCTTGAAATCTTAATTAGTGATTGCTGCGTGTGTTGATCGATCAGAGAGAAGAAGACATGGCGTCGCCTGTATGACGATGCTGTTCTCAAATTCACATTGTCTTCGTCATTATCGGCGAGAATTGGCTTTGACGTGACATTGCTGTCGTTATACACAATCATTAAATGTGATTTACACCTTGTATACGTGGATAAATGGGCGAATAATGCATCGATTCAGCAATCCGGCCTGCCGAGTAGATAATTTTCCTATATCCGGCCCGCCGGCTGGAGAAGTTGCCCGCCCCTGACCTAGGCCATGTGGTTGTCTGACATCGAATACTACTTCAAGTCGTTTCGACACCTTCCTATCTTTTATTCTTTCGCAGTTATGTAATGTTTTGAAATGATGAAAGTATTAATAAACTGATAGTAGGATACTTATACATATTCAACCAGTGGATCACAAACTTTTTACAGACACGCACCTTTTATGATATTGAAAAATTTCGCCCCTCCCTCGCCCCCTGTATAGTCATATCACAAAATCACACCAGCATGCTAGCAATCGCAACATATAGGATGATGGCTTGGAAGGTTATGACTGTTGATCAGAGAATTCTTCAATATGAAATTGGGACCAGTGTTCCCTCTAATTTCTAAAGAGTCTGCGCAAACACGCCAACTCACTGCGCAGGCCCTCGGACAGCAGTGCGCAACCACCCTCCAATAGGGTGATAAACTAATATAGCATTTGTCTTGTTGTGGGACTCGGATCGCCTGGACAGGAACATTCGGCGCCAGCCATTTATGCGCCCATGGACATGGGCAATTACACATATATTTGTGGATATCGAAGTTGTCGGTCAGCACTGGGGCAGTCTTTTTTGTCCAAGGTTTTTTCTCGCTGCTGATCGTTCTGTTGCACTTCTTGGATTCGCATGTTATATAGCCTTTACCTTCAAATGTCTTGGCGCGTCATGGTGCGGTAATGGCCGAAGCCCAACTGTCCATTTCTATAAATCATGCCTAATTTTTGTTGGGAAAGGGTACCCAAGAATGAGATATCTTATAACAATAAAACGCGCTTAGCGCTAAAAAAAATCCTGAAAAATTTCGAAAAAGACACCATGATTCATGTTAATTCGAGATCGAAATAATTTTGAACCCCCTCCGAGCTCGGCCCCTCCAATTGGGGGGTTTGGGGTCCGAAAGTTACGGTACTGAGTAAATCTTACGCAATGTTCACGTCACGCGAAAAAGACTATCATTCGTTAGCTTCTCGCAGATTAACTTCGAGCTAGCCCATTGTTATTTATAACTTTGTTAAACCATGTTATTTCGTCATTCCCAGAAAATAATGCGCTATTGAACTG
>ATSW01000326.1:0-22049 GCA_000444245.1 Botryllus schlosseri
GTCTCAGATAATCAACACTAAACGAGCATGCAGCGTGACAATCTCAAAAATTTTACTTGCTTTGTTACAAAAGTTTGCTCGAAATATCCAGCTTTCCGTTTGTGAATATTAAGTGATTCAATGCTGTGAGCTTGACCCGCAATCTCACAACATCAACAGCGAAATGCACTACATGTAAGAGTAGGCGTAGTCACCGTGACTGAATCATGCTTATTCAACCAATCAATGAAATTGATATCGTTTGTCTGCTGTAAAAAGATCTAGCAGGCGTACGGGGTCAATCTTCATTTGACATGTTTATTGTATCATAAAAAACAAATCTGTGCAATTGGGGTGTTGGCTACTGGTGTGTAACTTGTTACAGGGGTACTATCGTTAGCAAGTACATAAACCTATTTTCGCTCTGCTCAATATCAACTTAGCAATACTCGGATTCCGCATACATTGTCCGTTTGGCCTAGGCCGTTAAGGCGTAACCTTATTCCCTTGCAAGTCCTCGTAGAAATTGCTGGCAAAACGACGAAAGATTTTGATATTATGGAATTATTATATCATTTGATTGTCCCAGATGACACATTTGGCGACGTTTAAAACGTCAATATGTACTTCAGCATTGTGACATTATGTGGCCCGAGTCGTCGCTAGGCATCGTGTACATCAATATATAAGCTATTTCTTCACTGAAATGTAGGGTTGGAATTAGCAATATGACGTCACGTGGCGTTCACACGAGCCCGAATCTTTTAGAGGTTCACACCGTCCCTAATAGTTATCGTTGATAAATTCACGCTCGGTGGCAAGTAGCGTATTATTTCTGGACTAGGACACAGGATCTCTCGCTAGTCGCCTTGAATCGTTGGAATCAATGCTCAATTCATATGCGAGTGCTGGAATCATTGTGCCCAACCCTAGTTACACTATATAAAGTGGATCTTACCAATACAGGACAAAATCGGCGTGATGAAATTCTCGACCTCGACACGAAGTTGGGACGATTCTATGCGAGACGCATCTCAAGATAACATACGAAGCGCAAAATCCTTCGTGCGAGGCCCGGACGAGCAGGACTCGACTGCGATTTGGAAGGCTCTTCACCAAGCAATCCAGATCATGTCAGCAGAAGGTATGCATGTGGTAGCGCGGGTCCGAGTTACAAATTCCTTAGTCTGACTCAGATCCTGTTTCTTCAAAATGAAATCCGGCTCCGATCCCTCTCCGGACGTGTCAGAAAAAGTATGAATCTGGCTCGGTGTTGAAACCTTGAGGTCCGCCGATCCAAACCACAGCAAACATTGGATGGGCACATTGTATAGTTCAATGCGTAGTCTTACAAAATGTTTTGATACGTCAAATTTAGGCATTTCTGTGTCAGTGCCTGGAAAAATATTATGAACCAGTGTATTAAATGATATACATAAATGACTAGGTGTTCCATAATTTCACAGACGATAGATTGAACCAAGAAAGAAATACAGAAGACAGTTTGATCATTCTCTTATCAGACGGAAGAGGAAATCTTAGCCCTGAAATTCTGCTGAATAACGTAAACAAAATGAACAGAAAACGGTTGAGTATTGCATCATTAAACTTGCAAGTTTCAGTTAAAACCTGACGTGACTTTCCCATTAGATATACTGTACACACGATATCATTCGGGAACGGCGCAGACGATCAAATGTTGAAACAAATCGCGCGTGACAACCATGGAAGGTGGAAGAAAATTCTGAGCGATCTTGATGCAGCTTTACAGGTATTGCGTCGGCAATTAGGACTTGGCTCTTCGTGTGTGGGGGAGTTTTAGTAATTTGTAAATCCAAGTGGGCAATCTCGGTTCGAATCTCGAAAGTAGCACTTGTCGATAAGTTGGAGGTTTATATGGTCTCTTCCTTCCTTATATCACTGTTCTGACTGCGCCCCCATAAAAGTGCTGAATGAAAAGTATCTAAAAAAGAAGGAGAGACCAAATATGAAGATCTAGCACTGTTACACTGTTACATGGGGCGACAAGCCGAGATGAACGTTAAATTCATAGACAGTGTTTTGAAATTTATGTTATTCGGCTCCACATTTAAACGTCATTGATTGGAGAAATTTAAAACATGGCCGTTGTTTAAAACATTTATTTATATATTTTTTGTTGCTCTTGTTTTTGTAGTCATGACGTCACGTATCTTTAATTGAGACATCACAGTGGATTGGCATTGACAATTGTGTCTTTATAAACATGCTATAATTTTCGAACCGACGACGATTTCGAGTGTTCCAGCCACCCCGCATGGTATACGCCGACTATATTGGGTGAAAATCGTCCGTATGCTCATCATACTACATCTAATACATGTTCGAAGTTTTACACAATTATGGCATAGTTAGATAACGTTTTTCAAAATTGTTCTGTTTAAGGAATTTGTTTAAAACACTGTCTAAAATGTTTTAAAACACCGTTTGTTTTAAATGCAACCCTAGTCATACGCGATTACTCAATATCAATATTATTACTAAAATGACGCATCTCATGCTAAAACCGAGCACCTTAATCCCTGGTAAGATTTAAACCTTCTGACATATTTAAGCAACAAAACTAGAGACAATAAAATACTAACACAAACTTGTTTACGTCTAAGAAAGAATTAGAATGAATTAAAGAATTCAAATCTCTCACGGCACTCACTTTTAACCCCTCATATACCCAACCCATACTATTCTTATCTCACCCAACACGCACAATTAGTCGTTCGCTTCCTGTAAGGGATATCTAGAGCTATTGATCTAGATATTCCTTGCCTCAGATACACAGTACATAGATTCCTTCTGATTACTATGAATCAGCGGGGATATCTGAAACTGTAGATATCTCAAACTAGTTCTAGACATCCCTGCTATGAATAATAATGAAAGATTCTCGTGCATTAGGAACGCCGATATGATGATAAAAGCTTGGTCGCGCTATAACTTGGGAACCTCGGTGCGATTTATGATGCCGCTTATTCCATATTTAGATCGAAAACTACGTCGACGAACTCAGGAGCGGAATTAACAGTTCACTGGTAGATTCCATAAAGTACCCGGAAGTTGTCGAAGAGGTTCTCCATGTCAAAAACAATGGCGAATTGTTGACCATCGGACGATTGCGTGATGATTTGTCTTCCTACCAGGAAGGGCCACATGAGATTGTATTCGATTCAGGTATGTTCTGTTGTCATTTTCACGAAAAAAAAACAACTGATATGGTGTTGCACCACTAAACAATTTTCAGCTACCTAACATTAGGTTCGAATAAGAATTAAAGCTGTAAACATTTTCTTTTCCAAATTAGATTAGAATTACTGAGTTCACAAAGACTTGGAAATTGAATTAAATTCCGAATTTGAAAGAAATACAACAAGCATCAAGTTCAGCTCATATCAAATCAGCGTTCATTCTTCTTAGCATCAGGACGACAAATGTCTATATAGCAAGCTTGTTTCGTTTCGCGCTATGCAGTTCTTCTGTAGCATTTTCAGGAAAACGATAAATTAGATTAATCATTATTAGAGCATGGAAAATTTTCTAAATTGAATTAGAATTTCCAGCATTTCGCTATGTGGTTAATCTACAGTAATAAGATTACTAGATTATCTAGTTGTCCAAGTCTGGTATAGTGACCTGATACGTTTCCTCTTGTTCTACAGATGGGGCACTTCCACAGTCGACAACGATAACAACGAGTTTTTACCTCGATCAAGCAAATGACATAAGAGAGAAAATGGAGAGCAAGCGCATCGATCGATTCGTCCAAAAGGCTTTCGCCATGACGAAGGTGACGTAATGTGAATATTCGTCACACTCTTAGCGAAAGAGTGTGTATTCTTTGCAGTGTCAATTCTGGACGTCTTGGTTTTTTTCAACCAAATCAAATCCAATATAAATTTAAAAAAATGTCAGCGGCTTGCTGTGACGAACAGAACAATAGATACATTTCCTTTATTGCTTTTACTAATACCTCTTTACCAGATTCTGTGCATAGTTATACTCTACTATATTTTGGATAACTGTAAAATATATCGTGAGAGAACGGACAGAAGCACATTTTAAACTTTTGTAAGCGGACCTAGCACTGAGAATCCTACGTGCCTATACGTTCCTTAATTCGCGATCCATCTTTGCTTATTCAAATTTATCAAGCATCGATCGGATTACGTTTTATTTGATGTATACTGCAGTATAATTCTGTGTTTGGTTCTGTTTTGTGTACCACAGGTTTACCATACGTCCTCTTTTAAGAGGATATGTCCTTTTTTTATACTTTTTCGAAAGTGTCCTCGGAGGACGCGCAAATGTTCTATTTTTTTAAGAATTTTTCCTCTTTTTTGAGTATTTTGGTTAAATATCGGGTAAAATTGGACTGAGATACAGTAAATCATCACTGAAGTAACGCTCCGGCGGCTATTTCGGGAGCTGAGCAGGAAAGTTGACCTTTGTTTTTAGTCAACCAACCACAAAGTCGGGAAAAATTTACCATTGTTTCTGGATTTTACTCCAGTATTGTATGTCTGAAAATTTTGAAAAAGTATCCTCTTATCAGATTTCAAAAAATATCGTTACCCTAGTGTACCACCTTTTGGGTGTGAGCACGCACTCTTTTAGGTAAAAGTGCATGTGCGTTAATTATGAAGCGGCAAATGGTATTTACGATGAAATCTATATACAAACACTTTACTCCCTATATCACAATAAACTGGGTGATCCTATTTCACAGCTAGGTTTTCTAGACTTAATTTGAAACTTGTATAGTAAATACATGTAGGCTACCTAAGTGTTGGAGGTTTACCTAGGCTCCTCCTCGCCACCTCATCCGCGCAAACGGTGATTACAAAAAGCCTAGAGGTGGGCCGTGCTATAAGTCGGCAGTTACGGAAAATAATGAAGATTATCTGCCTGATGTAAATGACCGTAGCAGTCGACAAACACCATGAATACCTCAAAACAAACAAACAAACAAACATGTACTTTGACTTTTAAAACTGCTGGAGAACATGTAGTATTAAATTGTTAAATAAAATCAGCAGCCTATTTCTGACCAATATGATGGATATTAGCTCATGGCCTACCAAAGGCCATGAAAAGCTTGGTAACTAACTGTTGAGTCCAACAAAATGATATACCACACCTTCCTCCATAATTATTATATAATGTAAGCATATAAACCAACAGAAGTTCAATGAAAACGCGTTCACGAAATATAATTTGTAAGAATCAAAGAACTTCTCCAAAAGCTTCGTTTTAAAAAGTATGCCCGTGTTTTCTTTCCAATATCCGTAATTAATCTCCAAAATATCTCGTTAAAGATATTTTCAACTTTTTTGCATCTACACAGATAGAAAAAATACTGGACGATATGCATTCGACGAAAGACCCCGAAGAGAAGGCGCTGCTCAAGCAAAAAGCTATAAACATATCCTTGGAGTAAGTTCACCATTCAAATAACGGCCGTATATTCACGATTGACTTGTTTGAATCCGACAGGAATTGGAGAAATATAGTCGTGTTATGAAAGCGCATAGTTAATCTCGACCCATGCCCTATATTGTTCTTGCCTTCAGATTAGGTTTACGGCCAATTGATCTTAATATGCATTTTTAATCACAAAAAGCATGCTTGTAATAAAATAGAAAAATTAAATTCTCGTTGTATTTATCAGCACTTCAGTTTAAAATATTCCACTTTGTATTAAAATAGTTAATAGTGAAGAATATTTTATTCATAGAATATATTCAAAATATACGAGTCAAATAACAAATTTAACAGTCAGCGTAAACCTTGTCGTGGCTTTTATCTCAGCATCTCAAGAATTCGTGAAACAGTATGGGAAAGATCACAGTTAATATCATTCTCCACTTCCAATCAAAAGAGTAGAAACACCCCATTCATATAGATAAGTGAAGATTAACGGAAGGATACTTCCAATAAATCTTCCAGCCCCTATAGAGAAAGTGCATATGAATTGGGAGATGATGGGGATTAGCTACTTGGATTGTGGCGCGAAGATGATAACTGACAATAATCATCCCAGTATGTCAGTGGTTATTCTTCTTTGGGGTAGGAAGTACACATCAATGGCCAAAGCTCAGCGATGGGCTTTAAATTTTACGAAAAGGAAATACTTTTAAATATCATTAGAGAACACGCTTTAAAGTAGAAATCAGGCAAATGAATTGAAATTTGCAAAGAACTAATTTCCTACCTTACAATTTTGCCATAAATATGAAATATTTCAAGAGCCAAGGTGTATATTCCCCATTTTAAGAGCGTTACAGTCCGAAAGCCAGATTCCCCTACTGATTATGAAATTGCGCCAGGGGCAAGTCCCGATCGGCAGGGTGCCAGTGGTTAACTGGATGGAGTTGAAGCGAAGTGTGACATCACCGACCTTGTTACATTCCATTACTTTTAAGATTCCACCTGGTGACGCCAGTTACGTCACTTTTGGTGGTCAAACCTGATGACGACAAAATTTCCACGAAATCAGCTCAGCAGCCAGTTTTGGATACACCAAAAACAGAAGTGCCAGCATCAATGACAAACCCCTCAGGTGCATTGTGAAGATAACGGGAAATACTGCCCCGCGCTAATCAGAGTATAATCCATCGCAGCACCCGCAAGCGCTGCTCGTCCTCGCTGGTCGTTCCATAGTGACCCGCATTTCATCGCCAGGTTAACCGAGGACATTACGGTCTGTTTCAACTGGGTCGGGAGACCTAACGAGGTAAATATTTGGTTGCGGATAGGACTTATGAACTATGAAGAAGCCATCATAGAAATACAGTTAGTTCATTAGGCCTTGGAGTTGTGGCAGGTCGACGCTATGGTGTTGTAAATAACCTCATTAGTTAGACTGGAATGGAAACATTTGACAAATACAGCGTCAGCGTCAGCGTAGTTAACAAAGTACAGGTAGAATTAATCTGCCGATTTCTACTACAATGCAGTGTTGGGATGACTCGAGTCATGACTTGACTCGAGTCAGACTCGAGTCATCTTTTTCGTATGACTTGACTTGACTCGAGTCACTTTGCTAAAATGACTTGACTTGACTTGACTCGGCGTATCAGAAATGGGGATTGACTTGTGACTCGGAGCAAATTTCACGAGTCAATTTCAAGTCATCAAGTTATCGGTTTCGATAAAAATCACTGTATCTTGCATATGTTCGGATTGTTCGCAAAACGCTAGTATAACCCGCGAAAGCGACCAATCATTCAATGATCGTGCGTTTAACTGAGCCTCCATTATTCTCTCACAATTAAATTGACCTTGCAGCTTACGTTGTCGTAAACTAGTATAGTTAAGTAATTTAATAGCAACAGGTCTATTTCTGTTCACTGTCTATACCTCAACCAAACCTCTTGTTCTATTGAAATTGAATTCGAATATAGTTTATATAGTCCTGAACCATTGGTGCAAGCTGGAATTGTATCATATCATTTCGTAAATGGGTAATGTATTGCATCTTATCAATTCGTTTCTCAATTCTCTATTTTGGCTGGTTACTCTAAACTGAGGCTATGCAATTACCTACGTAGTTTAGCAGTTATACGTATATGTGACCGATACTGCGCCTTCTTGCGTGTATATTTAACTCTATATTCGTTCATCGGTTCAAAATCAATGACCACTCAATCTGTATGTCAAAATGCTAGCAAAATGCAATGGCGTAACCATGCCTCATATTTCGAAAAGGCAACTTGACTTGAATTGTGACTTGACTCGTGACTTTGACTTGACTTGACTCGACTTGACTCGAGTCAACTCCAAAAAACGAGTGACTTGACTTGACTCGAGTCACCTTCGAAAATCGATTGACTTGACTTGACTCGAGTCAAAATGTGCAATGACTCGAAATGACTCGTGACTCGAAGGTAGTGACTTGATCCCAACACTGCTACAATGTAACTAGAAGTTTATTTTACCAGCACCAGTTAAAACTGTTTCAAGTGGTAGCAGAAAATGAAATGTCTGACAGTACGCAAATCAGTAGCTTAAAAAGTAGAATAGGTTGAAGGCTATAGCACGAATTTAACTGTTAATCCCAGTTGGCTTAATTCGAAATTGTAAAACGCATCTTCTTACAATCGCGAAAATGCACAGTATATTACAAATAGCGCCATTTTCGAAGATACATTCAAGTAACGAGATAGATGGATATTTTTCATGCGGAACAATTTCACCGGTAAAAGCGATGCAAACATATCCCAACACTAGGATTACCATGATTTGGAATCGGGAAAGGAGGGCGCTTTAACCAGATCAGAAAAGTTAGTCGATCAAAACTGAAATCATCCGATTTTGCTATTTTTGCTGAAAAATTTAGTGGGTTGACTAAGAAAAAGGTCGTCACTTTCGATCGAACCCCGAATTTCCTATTCAGCGTCATTTATGCCCATTTTCACTGGAATCTATCCATTATGTTAGCTGTAAAAGCTGTAAAGAGGGACGAGATTGCCAAAAACGAGGACATTTAGGCGTCCTCGGAGGACATTTTCAAAATCCTGAAAAAGGAGGACAATTCCCCCTAAAGGATGACGTATGGTAATCCTACCCAAGGCCACTTTCTGCTTTTCAAAATCAAAAGTGTGAAAAGTGAAACTTTTGCGTAAAAAGTGTAAGTGGAAGTAGTCCACAAACATAGTCACTTGAGTAGGCCGAGCCTAGTTGAGTACCACGCCATATTAGCCAAAAGAGTGGTACAGAAAACAGACCTAACTCAAAATTATGTATGTGCCGGTTATAAATCCTACATGCCTACCCCTATACGTGCACAACTTCCTTCGCTCCCATATGCAAGCATCAGTTGGGTTAAAATGTCATGTTCGATTTATACCGTGTGATGTAAGTCTGAGATATAGGTTTGGGTTTCGTGTATCACAGGTGTATATACACACCCGTGTATCAAGGGTGGTACATGGGTGTCAATGTACACTTTTTCGCTAAGAGTATACTTTTACTTCTATCGCTACTTGAGTAGCAACACAGCCTGCTAAGACCACCTCTGCTCATACAGCGAATGCTTGTTCCATGCTATATACAATGTATATTGCTTTTGCCAATGAAATTCTTGAAGTATATAATTTTCAATATTGTACGCCGACGGGATGAGGGCTAACACCTACTCTTATACATTAACGGATTGTAATCTTTATAACAGATTGTAAATTTGCTGCACGACTATGATAACTCCATTATCATCAATGGACTGATCACTGGGACCGGACAGGATCGAACACCCACAGCCCGATTATTCGTAACAAAGTTGGCGATTATTTTACCTGAAGAAGACGTTCGACTACAGGTATGGCTGTCACATTGACGCGACTAGTATTCGCTTTGTCCTTACCTGTTGAAACCAGATCTGGACGACTAAATAATTCTAATTTTGATTCTAATATGCTTTCAATTTAATTCTAATATGATTTGTGAAATGTTTCTATTTTAATTCTAATCAACATTTCCTAAAAATGCGACGTGAGAACTATATAGTGCGAAATGAACAATCAAGTTCATTGTACATACAGTTTCTCTTGTCGTGCTTGTGTGAATGAACTTTGATTAGCTATAAATTGAACTTGATTTTTGTTGTATTTCGTGCTTATTCCGAATTCAATTCAATTTCCCAGTCTGTCCGAATTGGGTAAATATAATTCGAATCTAATTTATTATTATTATTATTATGTATAAAAACATTTAGTGGTGCTTTTCGCATCGAAGGCTTTTTGCACCACGGCGATTTAGATATTTTGATCAAAATGATAGCATGAAACGTCATGAAAATACAAGATGAGTACATAGCTAAATGCGTCGCTTTGACTCTCGTACGAAGTCCACTAGATCGGCAATAATGTTGCTGTCCGTTAAAAGGTTATAGAGCTGGAACGGTACGTTCTTTGTCTGCGCGATTCGTTGTAGTTTTCTTCTTATCTCAGTCAGATGTGAGCAGGTCATAATATAGTGTTCGACCGTTTCTAATTCACCGCAATGCTCGCACAATGGAGATTCCGAGCAGCCAATGTGGTGGAGATGCGCATTGAGTCCGCAGTGACCGGTGCGTAATCGAAACAACGTAGCTTCGCTGCGTCTTGGTGGGACTGATGGTAATTTCACCTCCAGATTTGGTCGGAAGATTTTGTAATGGCTTCCTGTTTCTGAATCGAGATATTCCCGGTTCCAAATAGCTTTGCATTTATGTAAAGCGATTTTCTTTGCATCGTCTATAGGGATGTCATGAATTGTGATGGCGCGGTGTGACGACGTCGCCTCCTTGGCCAGACGATCGGCTACTTCATTGCCGGGAATTCCTGCGTGGCCCGGAATCCATATGAGCGTAATGAATTTTCCTTCACTCGTCAACCTGTTGAGAACATTAACGATTTGATTAACGATAAAATGCCCATCTGTTCGATAGTTAGCTATACAGTCTAATGCACTAAGGCAATCGCTGAGAACGACAGCTCGGGTAACGTTATTCGTTTCGATCCAATGAAGAGCGGATAATATTGCATATGATTCTACTGAGAATGACGACAGAGCTCCTTGGCATTTATGGGATATTGTTACATATCCCATAAATGCCAAGGAGCTCTGTCGTCATTCTAATTTCGAAAGAACTGTGTAGCCAAAATTCTAATTCTCATATAATTTGGATAAGCGGTGTCGCTATCATTCTAATTGTAATGTAACTTGGAAACAAATGTTTCACTATCATTCAAATTCTAATGTAATTTGAAACACTGAGTCGCTAAAATTCAAATTACAATCGAATTTGGAAAAGTGTGTCGCTATAATTATAATTACAATTCAATTTGTAAAAGCTGAATATTTTCTTCTTGTCTAACTCTACGGTTGAAAGCATCATTCTTTTTCGTCGGTACCGATTTCACGTTACAGATAGACTGCGACTTTATCAGTATTAGCAACTTGAACCCAAGCGACCCCGGAGCATATTCACTGAACATATCATTGCGCGAGACTGATCGACGATCATACGAATTTGGAATCGTGAAGATTCATCTACCTGAAATCAGAAAATACCATATCATCATCAATCTTCGGATTAGGAAGTTACTTTTTGTGGTAGGTACTGAAATAGTTTTTCGTTACACATCAAAGCTTGCAAGTATATATCAAGTATTCGGACAAGAAACGTTATAGTATCAACGGTGACTACTTTGACCACCCTTGGCCATCATCAGGTCCAGTTAATGAGATACACGCCAAAGTTCGAATGATCAGGTACCTGGTACGTTAAACAGCTGCAACACCAATGACTTGTGAGTCGTGCTATGGGCACAATGATTCGAGCATGTGAGTCGAGTTTTAATTTTTATGACGCGAGTCGAGAATAGGGAGAGGTGATTCTTTCGAGAACCGAAATTGTGCACCTCTTGCCATCGGGATTTCATTTATCAGCTGAATGTTTGCCACTGTACAGTAGAAGTCTTGAAACCTCGATTGGTCGCATCGCAGCATACGAAATATGTAGCACAGGGGTGGCCAACCAGTAGCCCGCGGCCCGCTGGCCAAATGTAGCCCGTGTGGTATTTTTCGGAATTAGTTATATTATCGAAAATAGATTATGTATACAGGTAATTTATTGTGAACTTGCAATATTAACCAAACTTTGATTAGCCTGACCCGGAAATTTTGAATGTTAATGACTAAAATATCATTTCCGACGAATTTACGTAGCCCTGGTCCTGCCATATTATCGTAGATCTTATTATATGGCCATCGAGTAGAATATTTCGTGGCAGATTTATTCGAATGGCAATTTTTCTCAGCACTTCGCGCAATTTATTGTCACTGGAATTCTTGCTTTTAGTATTGGTGCCCCCTCCAGAAAATTACATATTTAAAATACCGCCAATTTACAGAATTGAGTCAAACTATACTCGCAATTATGAGAGAACGTGTCGTCAAACATGTGACTTCGCGTCAGCACTCGCAGAAAGATCGTCGGCGATGAAACCTTTGCACAAAATGATAGACGCATGCTCACCGAAATCTTCGATATTGATATGTCCAAGCGCCGTATAATTATTTCCTTTCCAGATGAGCCCAGCATAATACACAGGCGACCCGCAATATATGCAAGAAACATTATTATTGATCGAATTCATTCATTAATTATGAAACGATTTCGCGCTTCGCGCTGGTAAGACATCACACTGCAAGCGGAGTTGACTGATATTTGAATAATCTAGCACTCGACTCGTAAATACTCGATTCTGAATTGAAACTCTCAGATACTCGATTTTGCCAAGCCCTAGTGGCAAGTTCCACAGATGCAACAGAAATAGATCACAATAGGTCGTTTAGCTAGGCTCCTCTTCAGGCGTGTAGTCACTCGAAAAATAAGTGGGTATTGAAATAACGGGGGGTGGGGTCGAATTTTCCAACATAGCATCAATTCTTTAGGGTAACATACATGCGTTAGGGTTGTTCGAACATAACCTTTTTCCAAATTTCACTGGCTTGATTATAAAATTGTCATGTTGCACACAAAAACGCTACTCGCCAAAATTGCATCAATTCTGATCATTAGAAGCCGTGCAATCTCATCTCGAAATTTTGATCATTTTTAAATTAATAGTATCGTACGGTGGCAAACCTAGACATTTCGGTATGACCAAGTATCGTTTTTCCGGCATGTCTGAAGGGAGAGTGATGCCTTTTTCACGCCCTCACATCTTGATAAAGGCCTGTGTTAGAGTTTGGATGATGACATTGCTAATGCTAACCTGACAATTTCATCACTAAGCAAGTGAAATTTGGAAAAAAAGTTATTCTTGAACAACTCAAACATGTGTAAATGACGATTATACAATCTACTCGTGTTGATGAACTTACGCGTATGATAAGCTTGCCAACGAGTCCGGAAGTACTGTCAATTAGCGAGTCCCTGATCTATCGTGAACAATTAAATATACGCACGCCTTTCAATGCGTATTACAGAGCCTCGGCGACGATTTGCGCAAGTCAGAATGTCCGAGTTGTTATGGAATCTGTTCCATAACGGCACCGATTTCAGGTGGTTCAACCCTTTCTCATCTTTTATAACTCAAGCCTTGACATACATCATCTGGTGGTTATGTTCAAGTATTAGCGGAAATCAATTACGCATGTGCGCACGCACATGTCTGCGGACACTGGATGTCAGTCAGTTTCGCGATGTCGCTCTTTAATGACAATCGCTAATCAGCATACACTTAACGTCATTGTCTCCAAGTCATCGAGAGATAGAAGCCGAAGCATGCTAGGCCCGAGACGTGATAGCTAGGCCAGCTATGATATCTTTCGTACCAGGCCTATTGCAGATGCGATTGTGAAGGCCAGCGATGATATCGTGGGCACCATACCAGTGCAGATGCGAATATGCAGGCCAGCGATGGTATAGCGCGCACCTATTGCAGATTCTTCAAGTCAGCGGAACTAGACTTGTTGGAGACGTGATGAATGAGGCCGGCGACGATTGCCGACAGCATGACAATCAATGACATAGTTTCGCGATCATCTCAGCGGGAGATCGCGTCGCGTCGGGTTGTGCGCAGAGGAATTTCGCTGATAATATCGGTTGTGTGTAAAATGAACATCGATGTCGAAGCAACACGATTGAAAGAAATCAAACCTACGTCGCTGAGAAACTTCCAGAGTGGGTCAAAGTAGTCACTGTTGGTACTCAAGTAGAAGTAGAAGTAGAAGTAGAAGTAGCGATTCCCCATTACATAAACCTATGAAAACTTCTCATGATTACTTCACTCAGGTGGAGGTTCAATACAGCAACGGACGGCCGAACTCACGCAATCACCTGGACTTCATAGTGCCGAACTACTCATCCGAAAAAGTCGGAGGTGTATTCGGACATCTACAACTAACTGATGATGGAGATGACAAGGCAAGAATAGTGATGGACGAGAAAAGAAGCGAAGTATTTTTATTGTACAAGTGAGTTGAATCATTTTCAGATTTAGAAGCAGAGTTGTAGCCAAGTCACAAGCAGGGCTGTGAAGTCGGAGTCGGCGGAGTCGGAGTTTGGCTAATTTTCGCTTGATGGAGTCGGAGTCGGAGTCGTGAAGTCTGTTGTGGCTGGAGTCGGAGTCGCGGAAAAAATACTGACTGTAGTCGGAGTCGGAGTTTGGGAAAATGACCCTGACTTCGACTCCGACTTCTTTATCATGAAAGGTATCTTTAAATTACCAATAATAACTATCATCGGATTTTTATGTACCATCAATCACTGTTACTAGTAACAATACATATCAGGGGCGGCCAAACCGTTTCCTGCCGGCCAAATGTGGCCCTCGAGAAGTTTTTGTGTGGCTTGCGAGGTAATTCCCAAAATTTAATATAACATCACGTAAAATTGCAAGTCCAACGAAATTTGATTAGCTTGACCGCGAATTTTGATGACGACTAAAACATCAGTTTCGACGCATTGACATAACCAGGGACTAGCCACATTCATCGCAGATCTTCGTATGTAACCATAAAGTAGAATATTCCGTAGCAGGTTTATTTGACTTGACATTTTCTAAGCACTTCGCATGATTTATTATCACACTTCTTGTATTTAGTATTGGAGCCCTTTCTGGAAATTATAAATACGCGTAATTTACAGAATTGAGTCCAACTGTACGTATAACGTTATCTCCTAATTGCGAGTATACTTGGACTCAATTCTGTAAATTAGAATAGACATATTCTATTTTACTACTTCCTAAATTTCGTTTATGACCAATGTCTATTAGTAGTGAGAGTGTGGTATGCTTGTAATCAGTACAGTGTGTAATGAGAAAATTAGTAAGATGCATCTCTGTATTACTTGCTGACTCATACATAAGAGCAACACTTCGATTGTTTTATCTACATTTTAATTATGCAGGATGGGCTATATGTCGTGTTTGAATGATACATACATATTAGGTTATTAGAGAGTCCATGTTATAAAATAAACTAATAAAGCATGAAAAAAGGAAGGATATTAAGAAAGACAATCTTTCATGCATAGTTATAGGGTTACCATACGTCCTCTATTATGAGGATTTGTCCTCCTTTTTCAGGTTTTTGAAAATGTCCTCCGAGGACGCCCAAATGTCCTCCTTTTTGAGATTTTGTTTTCTCTTTTGAGAATTTTGGTCAAATTGACTGTGACATTGGAGTGAGATACCGTAAATCAGCACTGAAGTATAACTCCAGCGGGCATTTTGGGAGCCGAGCCGGAAAATGACCCTTTTGCCAGTCAAATACCTGTAAACGTGAAAGAAAAAAACTGTATTTTGGGTGCTGGGCGAGGAAGTTGACTTTTTTTTTTAGTCAACCGACCACGAAGTGAGAAAAGTTTACCATTTTCTCAAGATTTTTCTCCGGAATTCTCGGTTTGAAAATTTTGAAAAAGTGTACTCCTATACTGATTCCAAAATATGGTAACCCTAGAATAGTGAATATTTCGAGCTGTGCCACGAAGAAACAATCTCACATGCCATCGTTAATCATATGTTTGCATATGTTTAATGGTTATATGATAGTCATTTAATCGTCACTGTGGCATATCATTTTCAAAGTAAATTGGTAATACTGTTGGAGTCGGTACATTGAAAATGTGTGGAGTCGAAGTCGGAGTTGGAGTCGGTAGTAAAATTGACCGACTCCACAGCCCTGGTCACAAGGCAATCTGACTTTTATAGTTTTGACTCGAGTCCAAGTCGGGAACAGAGGACCGACTCCGAGTCCAAGTCGTTGTGTGCACTGTTCAATTTAAAGTCGTGTTCAATGGGGCTGTTCAAGAATAACTTTTGTTTTAAATTTTTCTGACTACGTAATAAAATTGTTAGGCTGCCGAAACAAACGCTGCACACCAATTATGGCTCATTTTCAACCTATTGAACCATTGCGATATAGGAAAAAAAGTTTTGGATTTTATTTAATAAAAATACATGTAAAATTTTTTCAAATTTTACTGGCCACCCCATGAAATTGTTAGATTGTCTGAAAAAACGAAGCAAATTTTGGCTCAATTCCAACTTTTAGAAGCGACGTTACCGGATTACAAAATTCTGGGTCTGAAAGATATACCATTTACGGTGGTAAATTATTTTTTTATTTATTATAGATGTCCCCACCGTATATACTATAATTTAAAATCCTAAATTTTGAGCATCAATAACTTCGCTTAGGTTAAAATTGAGTGACATTTTTGATTTGAATAACCCTACTGTTCCACCCACTTTTTCACATTTCTGCTTGGGTGATATCCAATTCATAACACTCGTAACATATGGCCCTGTCAATGCTGATAAAATAATACCAATAATGTGGAAACTTTGTGATTGCATGAAAGAGATATTTCTGAACTATCCGCATCATTCGTGCTGTGTTCACGACATTATGAGTGATCCTCGAATGCTCGACTCGGCACTTAATACTCGATTCAGAATCAATTAACCCGGGCACTTAATTTTGACCAGCCCAACTGACCACACCTTTGATAAACTGATCTTATGTTTTCATATTTGCAGCGGCGACAAAATAAAAGTGCGACGTTCCAGCATGAAGCTACCTTATTTGCCAGCGAGGGTGAATTGCTGGCTCGCGAAAGGACATCTGCAACATCTATTTGGAGAAAGATTGCGTTCATTCAAACTCCGTTCTCTGTGGGATATACCCAACGGAGTGCGAGCCGAATATACCTGAATTCTGCGCTACTTTGGCGTCAAAAAGGTCCTTTCGAAATTTCACGATATTTCGGACTTTTTGAGATTACCACCAATACTACGTAGGCTTACCATGTATCCTCCTTTGGCAGGATTCGTCCTCTTTTCTCGAGAAAAGTGAATGGTCCTCGAAGGATGCTTAAAATCCCAAAATGTCCTCATTCTTCGCATTTACAGTTAGTTAGTCAGTTACTTATGCTTTCAACAAGACTTTTAGGCGAAACGTTGTATTTATTTCCCAAAAATTACTGTAGTCATGAAATATGCCGAATTGATGGTTTGTAAAAGGTTTCCAACAAATTACCATACAGCTCTGCATTCTTGATCGTTATTCGCAAAAAATTGTTCAACGTTCTCTGTAATATCTGTTTTTGTATATGCGAGGATTTGTCGCAAGTTCGAACTTATCATTTGGATCATGATTTCAATGATATTTTCTGTGAACAATTCCACGGATTCGATAAAATAATCATTCCTTATTGGCAAAAGCTCAGGGAACCGCAGAGAATTCGTGTGCTGAATCTGAAAAATAAATGTAGGCCTATTTGTTGTTTTTGTGTGTGTTGTTGTAACTTTTGCTGTGCTTTGTTTTTGTAACTTGCGCCTGCAACTACCAAGAAAATGCAAACCTTCATCAAACTGAAGGTAAGAGTTCTCCTTTCGTTTTATTCGCTAGCAAAAAATAAAGTTTGTATGTTGCGTGCTGGAAATATATGTTAAGCCAATGTTTCGTGATGAATAAAAAAACTACGACAGTACCCTTTTACCAATAGCCTAACAATCCATTGGTGTTACAACTGTCGAACGAACTAACTAATCTCCACATTTATTTGGCGATGATAACATGGATAGAGATCCAAGATTTAGCCAAGATGTAACTAACCATACATCAAGGAGGAAACATAATGCCAATGGTTGCCATACCGACTTGCTTACAAAGCGAAATCCGCTACGCTACGCAACGCCGGCTACGAACATATTAAATATCAGTATTCATCATGACAGTCTGATAGTTCGTTGCGTCCATGGCTTTAGTAACCCACGGCGTTCCAAGTCAAAAGTCCTTTTCTAATTTTAACGTTTGAACGGACTCTCTCAAGACTTTTTCATCATATATACTCCATAGTCAGTCAGCCCGAGTACGGACGATCACGGATATGTAGAAATCACAATTTTCAGTCACAAATCATTTCAACGGGTCATGTTTTATCATCGTGAACAGGTAATGTGACATAATATCTGGTCTGCCACTGCACGGTAGCCTTTGACAGTGTTGCTATATGGAAGTTTGAAGAGTAGTTTAGGGTTTTGGGCAGTTTTGGAGTGAATTTCAAGCACTCAAATCTAAAAAAAACATATGTGGCGGGTAAATAATGCCGATACTTGAAAATCCAAAATGCACAAAACGGACTCGCGAGCCGCGTCTTTGAGACCTTTGCATTACATTTTACAGTTTGAATTGGGAGCAGAGATCTGTGACCATCAATGGCTGCGAGTTTCCTATTTCGAATTAGGCCAACGTAGCGTAGGCCTATATCCCGAATGTGCTCTATAAATCTGGGTCACCATAAAAGTGCCTGATGAATGAAGTTATGTATTAAGTTAGTTTGTTTGTTTGTTCATTTGTTTGTTTGTTTCTTATTCATGGTGTTTGTCGACAACTATGGTCATTTGCACTAGGACGATATTCGTCTTATTTTCCGTAACTGCCGACTTATAGCACGGCCCACCTCTAAGCTTTTCTAAGACACCACTGACGCGGATGAGGTGGCGAGGAGGAGCCTAGGTAAACCTCCAACACTTAGGTATCGGAATTCGGAAGTCGACCTCGGTCGGACTCGAACCCGTATCCATTGGTGTTGCAACCGCGGATTATACCACTGCGCTATCTCGCCAGTATAGGCGCCGAGTTACGGGGTGGCGGGTGGCGGCCACCGCATACAACAAGATTCAACGCCCTCTGTTTGCGATTGCAAATCAACAGCGCTGTCCGTGATAGCGCGTAAATGCCAACTGTTTACAGTTGACCGATACGCGCGCGAAATAATTGAATGCGCAGCTTCGTTGGCGACGACGAACTAGGGGTAGGCCTACCTTTATTGTGTGCTAGGAAACTTATGGCACTTATGGAAACTTATGAAACTCATGAAACTTATGAAACTTATGGAAACTTATTAAACAGAATTTGAAATTGCCTCAACGGATCGGTGATCCGCTAAATGAGTACTACTCATTGAGTAGTGATCGATTTTGACGACGGATTTCGTTTCTGCCTATTCCGTACCAGTTTACCAGAGCTGGATATTGGTACTGGTTTTACACGCCTGTGACTGGACTGCCAGGAGACAACGAGACTAGACTCACTAGAGGTTTAACCAGAGCCACGATGGATGGCAATGGGCAATTGCGCATCCGCGATTATTGGTCGATGTGTGGTGATTCTACCTACATATAATTTTTAAAATCATAATCATTGGGAACGATAAGTAACAACATATTCATATGTCATATATGAGTAGGCACGACTTAACGAGTATTCTCAATAATATCGAGAACCGAAAAGGTTGTCTTAAAAATTTAACTGGAAGCATAGTTTATCCCAATACTTGAGTGGCATAGGCCCTAAGGTGCAGCTAGAATCACAAAATTTTTCAAACATTTTTTATTGCAGAATCCTAAAGTATGAAACTAGTTCTTTTGATAAATGTGTTGCTCTTGTGTGATTTCGAATTTTAAGTTTGTTAAAATACGATTTGAAATCTCCCATTTTCGTAGAAAATCACCCTCCATACACTCTCATTTATTTTAACTCACTGAAAATTGTCTATGAGCACTCTGCCATGCTGATTTTATACAATAAATGAAAGAGCCACATGTCTAATCGATGAAGCGTGACTTTCAAAACATTCAGCAGGCCAGCAGCTCAGCAGCTGATCGCTCACCTTGGAAGGGCTGAAAGCTATTGATAATATGAGCGTTGTTTATCATATTGTATATTTTTCAAGATTACATTGGTATATTGTTTATAGCTAATCGCCTAATTGACGATTAGGACAAAGACATACACTACGAAGGCATTTGGTCCAGGAAAAGATAAAACCATGGTAGAAAAGTACTAGTGGTTCCTGAACTGAACAATCAAAGAAATCTTTTGAAAAAGATTTGAGCTTTCAACATCTGATAATGGTGATACGGATTCGGTGAAATCGTTTTTCTTCGCTATTTCTACATTTTCGATGCAGTTGTTCTAAACATTGTGAATTGCCCGACTGTGGCTCATCTGGCAAGGGAGATTGGAACTGCACAGGCTGTGCATAAAGGTGATGCAACTCAAATTAGTTTCGGAGTGTCATGATGAAATTGATGCTAAAAATTGTATGTTTGAAAGATCACAGGGGAAAATGTGGGTGAAGTATCTTCACTGATACCACCTGAAATGGGTTTTTTGACAATGTCGCAGTATTCTTGATATGTTGTTTCATTTTCACAATATCTAACTGATGTCCAATTCAAGGTTTGCAAATTTTTTGAGTTTGGTATAGCAGTTTTGAGTAAAAAATCATCAAATCACTCATACTTTATACGACTTATTTTGCCTTTAGGCACATTCAGTTGTCTTCAAATTCGGCTATGTACTGATTAAAGCATGCCTGCACCATTTAAAAGCAACAAATTTCAAATACCTGCATTACTTTTTCACGAAAATAATTTTAAATTTTCAAAGTTGATTTTCTCCCATTTCTAGTTTTTGGAATATGATGTCACTGGGACAAGAAATTTTGATATCAAAAGACCTTCAATCCTGATTAAACTTGGCTCAGTACAAGCACTAAGACGGTGCTACCTGCTGAACCTATTGTTTTTGCTATAGTAATTTGAGTGTGCTGACTATGCGACTTATGATCTGAATTTTATGAAAAAAAAATCGAAAATTCGGCACCGTAAGGGTACCAAACAAAATTTCGTCAATATTTTCGAAAATTCGTTAGTTTAAAGCAGTCTAGCAGGTGCTTAGGGGCTTCGGGGCACTTTATGAAGCATTGCTTAGAATCTCTCAGCATCCCTCGATAAGACAGGCGTTTCCCCGTGCTAACGGTTCGATTCACCAATCTCCTTCCCATTTTGGGCCCAAGGAATTATTGTGAAATGCTGAAATTTATACAGTATATGAAGTTGAGTATGAATAGCTTACACACCAATTTTTGAGAATCTAGGATTGACTGTTAATACGATATCGCAATTTGAAAATTTTGTGAGTCTAGCCGCACCTTAGGGCCTTAACGTCGACTATTATTTCAAAGATACCAATTCAGCGTCAATCAGCAAACGCGACTGTGTAGCAATCTTCATATGCTAACACGCGACCCGGTTTGATTGCCGCGCGGGGAAAATTCAAGATTGTGTAATGTGCACAATATCTCAGATGCGCTAGTAGACGTCACATTGTTTTGATGTACTCTCTGTTCTTCACAACAGATTATCTGAAAATGCTAACTCTTCAGACGCGAAGCTTTAATTCTTCCACAATTACGAACAATGTTTATGTAAATTGCAATGTTAATTTAGGAGAATACCAGATACCCTGATTCCGACATAATTGTCTAGAGCGAAATGCTGGTAATCTTCTAATTTATTTCTGATATTTTTCAATGCTTTACAATTTTGAATTTACTATACTTCTGGTTTTCCGGATAATACTACAGAACTGTATAGTCCGNAACAAACCGAGTTTGCTGTACGGACATTTGTCATTCTCGTATTTGTAACAAAGAGCTCTGACTTGGTATGAACTGAACTTATCTCAATTTTCAACTCATCCCGAAAATTTTCCGAGTTATCCAACTTCACATTGACAACGCCCATGGTTTTCACTTGGCATTCGAAATAAATCTAAGCAAAGTAAAGGTGAATGAGTCCAGTATAATTCACGGTAATAAATTTGATTTCCAGTCAGGTTTATAATATAAGATAAAGCGGGTGTATGCATACTGAACTCTCACTATTGCGCTAAGTAGCATTGGTGTGCGCGATGCCATGCGTTAATATCAAACATCGACACAGCACATATATGCGATATATATGCTACAGTATTTTCGTCCCGTGTCGGGTATATAGGATGCCTTTGCATGTTGGGGTTAGCCACTGGTGGATTTGGATATTTAACGCAAATATTACAGGGAACTAGAATAGGCTAATTCAGTGTTGGGATCAAGTCACTACCTTCGAGTCACGAGTCATTTCACATTTTCACTCGA
This sequence comes from Botryllus schlosseri, assembly GCA_000444245.1. NCBI lineage: Eukaryota > Metazoa > Chordata > Ascidiacea > Stolidobranchia > Styelidae > Botryllus > Botryllus schlosseri. Next base: position 21,998 of record ATSW01000326.1, read on the forward strand.
GTCAAGTCAAGTCAATCGATTTTCAAAGGTGACTCGAGTCAAGTCGAGTCAA
>ATSW01000327.1:0-14358 GCA_000444245.1 Botryllus schlosseri
CCATGAAATTGTTGAGCTGTCTTCAAAGACGATGCAAAACAAATTTGAGTCAATTCCGACTAGTAGAAGCGGAACTATTTGAGTTTTTCGTTGATAATCCGCGGATCAAGGATAATCCGGCGTGGCCATTCTGGCCAACCTTTTTGCTATTCACGGTCGTATTTCGTTTACACATGTTAAACTTTCCATATCCATTTCCGGTGAACTCCGGACTATTCTGTTGATTCTTGTCGGTTTACTATACTCACCGGAATCGCGACTGGTCATGTTATGGGCAAGTTATAAATAATGATGCATCTTTGGGTGGGCCAATTCTTACCTGTCACTTTGTTGCATGCTGATATTTCTTGACTTCACATCAGGATTGTCGCTACAGTGGAAAGATATTGGAATCGCTCGAACGTATCAGAAACAAATTTCTTTCGTGAGGAGCACACGATTCCGAGTTTTTTTTTTATTTGGGGCACATCATTTTCCTCTGCTGCTCGCATCGCTACTGTGGTGCTCGGATTGCAAAGAGCGCTGCTACATTAAAATCGAAAAATGAAATCGCATTGAATCGCATCTAGCACGATGAAGATTTCAATATTAATTAAAATCTCTCAAAAATTCGGGAGTCAATTCGTAAATTAAGTTTGCATGTTGACTGCCGCCGACACATAGGCCTACTGATTGAATTACGTGTCGCACAAATTTCCTGGCCGTAGGTTGACGACCTCTGATGTACATTGTACGGTAGTAATGCCGGTATGAAATCCAATTGATTATCGTATTTTTCTCAGGGTTGTAGTAACCAATTCACAAGGTTCCGAGTCACAACTCAATCTCACTTTTATAATTATGATTCGAGTCACCGAGTCCAAGTCACAGAGTAGAGTGCCGAGTCCGAGTCATAGTGTTTGGACTTGAGTCCTAGTCCAAGTCATTGTCTTGTCTCTTGTCTGTTCAGTTCCAAGCTAATGTCATCTGTGTTTCACATTCGTGATATACTAATTTTGCTCACTTTCAACAGTTTCTGGTAGCATTTTCAAGTAATAATAGTGCGATAAGTTTACTATTTTTCGAAAGTACAATGAGATGCCTGTTTTGGTAGACCCATCTCGAGTCATATGACTTGGTCCGAGTCATGTGCAATAACTCGAGTACAAGTCGAGTCAATACGCAAATTGACTCGAGTCGGGTCATTTTTCATTCTTGAGAAAATGACACAAGTCAAGTCGAGTCTCCAAAACATCGAGACTCGAGTCAGACTCAAGTCGAGTTATTATTTGAGTCATTAAATCCCTGATTTTTCTTCCATCATTTCAGTTCTTATCGACTTGGAAAGGCGTAGTGTTAATGGAACAATGCTATGGGTTCTAAGTAATGGATCAACAGTTTCCGATGACTCTGGCAATGGGGATAGGTAATGGGTTTATCTTCATGACTGTATACTCAATTCTCGATACTGTACATTCTGATATGATTGTGATTGTAACATGACAGCTTAACTATGACTTATGGAATCTTATGTGTCATTAAACTTTCGAATCTAGTTCAGGGGTTTCAAACATACTGCCTGCGGGCCGCATCCGGCCTGTCAAACGATTTCATCCGGCCTGCGAAGCAATTTCGAGCATGCTTATATGATCCAGCACGTGTAAAAAATATTGAGATTTTTTGTAGGAGATAGTTCCATTGAATAATACTTCAGGACAGCAAATGTCGAGCATGTTTATAGGCCACATTAAAGCCACCCAACTTTGGTGTATGTTTTCACTCTTGCTACCACTGGAAATGAGTCGGTGACATTGACATGCAATTTCGAGATGGCAAAAAGGTGCGCACTGAGGTCAGAGTGATATGGAAATATGGAACAAAATGTAGTTGTTCCTAGAACCGAAGTCGTCAATGCAAAACTGTTATATCCAGTTTTTATATACCGTATTAGAATATATTAGTTACATAAAATTATAATTCCAATATCTGTGGTTGCACTGCTGTGTCATTTCCGACTCAAAAAGTTCCCGGGATTCAGAGAATTCCGATAATAATAAAACCAAATCAACATCTGCGTTTATAGTTAAATATCTCGTAATCCTCACGCAGGGCTAACGCCAGATTATGACTAAAGCGAGCATAGCAATGTGCCAACTTATATCGTCGTTAACGCCACTGTTTTAGAGGGTCATAACTAGGGATGTCACAATTTTTTTGCAACCTGCATTTCGTTTGTATCGTGGATGTTTGCACTGTCGATGAACCATAGCCCATATAAAGGCTATTGATGAACTTATCATTCGACAGTTTACAGCTTGTAGCCTACTTTATAGGCCTACCGTTGTAGACGGCCCATTGTCTGCTCATTGTGAATCATAAACGGTCAAATGAAACGAATGGGGTGACATGGTGTTATGCTGAACGTATCGCAATATCCTAACTGGAGCAAGGCTGCGTGGGCATTGGTTCTTCTATCAAGAAGTGTACGATGAAAAATTGTCATGTAGACAGCATTGTCAGAATGAAGCAACACAGTGTGTCACCGGCAGTGTACGGACAACTTCAGTGTTGACAGCCAACAACTGCTGCTGTTGAACGTTCTTTCTGTATTCTTGGCAAGCTACTTAGTAAGGACAGAAACTTTCTACCCGAGAATGTAGGAAAGTATCTTTTGTTGTACTGCAACAAATTTTAATTATTTCTACCATAATGCGTGATGTAACTACTGGAAGTCTTCATAGGTCCAAATTTCTTGAAATAAAGTTTTTTCAGGCCAAACTATATCGTAAGGACAGACAGTTTCAACCAGAAATTAAGATAAGTATTACAATTCTAACTTTTGCGAAAATACCTAATTTGCTCACATGAGGTCAAAATTTTGTCAAGAATGAAGTTTCTCATGGTAAAACAATGTCAAAATTTTGATTTTTTAGGTCGCCCTGGTGATGATACGGCCATCTTTTGACCGTCATTGGTTAACTATATTTATCCCGTGGGCTGTACGAGTTTGACACCCCTGATCTAACGATGCATATCACTGAACTGAATTATGTCACTTTAATGACTTATCACTCACTCGGACACAACATATAAAAGGTTCACAGCATGGGGAGGATCTGAACCTTCGTCGTTGAGCGGTGATTGTGTCGTTTTGAAGAAGAGCATCGGTTGGCTGTGGGCCGTCGCCAATTGCTCGCAGGCAGGACCATACCTATGCCAGAGTCCAGGTACGCAAGGCTAGTTACTATCTCATAGGCATAAATAATTTGAATGATCATGGCCATCAAATTTATGGCTGTACCGTCATATTTGATGATACGATTGTTGGTACACAAAGTTCTTTTTAAATATATGCGAGTTGCCCACGATTCCCCTGACGAGTGTCAGCCAAAAATATTTCAGTATATGGCAATATGAATATCTTATTCAATTGCATAGTGTCGCATGTACTTGGAAAGGTTTGTGTGCCAACCCTTCTCAACTACAATTGGTACATTGCTTACCTCGTGACAAATCGCAACAACGAGTAGTATTATTCAACACATTTTTCAGTTGTTGGACCAATGAAGGACTTCCGAGCTGTTGTTGAAGAATGTGAAAGTGAGGTGGCCGTGAGTTTTGTTCCCGGAGACCGAGTGGATTCAGTTACCCACCTGTAAGACACTAGATTAGCCGGTTGACATAACTTTCTGTACATTTTTTCTGAAATTCTGCAGTATTGAAGTTGTTGACAACAGGACGAAGGAAACACTACATCAGAAGCATATCTTGCCAAGTGACCGGAACAACAATACAGTCTTTCAGTCTTTCAGCGTCCAAAAGGGATCAACGTATGATATAAAGGTAGACATTCCTGTTTGATGTCTCATGTTTGAATGAAATAAACTCTTGATAGTGTCATAATAGTTTGCATGTTCGATGTAGCTAACATGCTTCCTTCTAATTCAGTGTTGTAAGTCGAGTTTTTGATGCAGGTCACAGTATGCCCAAACTGCCCGAATTCTTATCGCTCGTCGTTGCGAGCAACGACCGATACCCATGTTCGTCCTCAAACTCGCACCCTGTCAGATTTCCGCGTAACTCACAATGGAAGTGAGTGCATTCTGAATTGGGATGTCAATCAGACAGGAGTTATCGGCTTTCAGGTTAGTTCAGGGTAGCTGTGGTTTGCATTTCCACGGCTAACACCAAATGACTATTGGCACTACAAGCTGTTGCGGTTTACGATAATATATTCAACCATTATATAGAGGCTACCGTAATTTTCCATGTATAATGCGCAAAATTTTCACGATTGTTTGCCCTAAAATAGGGGGTGCGTATTATATATGGGTACAACAAGCCTTGAAAAAATCTCCCTCGGTAAAAAACTTGAAATCACACCTATCTTCATGCTTGTTTCCAATCGCGAATCACTTTCAGCCAGCGCGCGTAGTAATTCGTATTATGGAGTGTAGCGCGTTGCCAGTTAGTGGGAAGCGTGTTGCCAATTAACGAGAGTCGTGTGCAGAAGCACGCGATCTCCTGCTGAGTTAGTATGCCATTTGTACGCGAGCGAAATTAGGTCACTGATAGACACTCGCGCGCGGCAATTCTCGCCAATTCATCGCGTCAACGACAGGCCCGAACAATCGCATATGCAATTTATACATATACAAGAGGCCATGTGCGCAAGATATAATCGCTTGCGTAATCAGTCGCATCTCCAACAGACCTGTTGCGTATGACATAACGTTAGCCTAGGCGCAATCGCATCTGTAATAGGCATCGTGCGCAAGATGTCGGTTCGTTGGCCTAAACTAACTCGCCGCCCGCCTCGCAGGCTTTGGCTGCTATCTACTATCGTTTAAGACAATCCCGCTAATTGTATAATGATTGGCGATCGTTGTCTAATGATTGTTCAAGAGTGACATCGCAAAACAGAATGACATCATATACGAAATCGGAACTATTCATGTACTGAAATGCAGGGTACGTACTATACATGGGTACAGGCTTTTTCCCAGAATATACATGTTATTTTAGGGGTGCGTATTATACATGGGGGCGTACTATACTTGGAAAATTACGGTATTTCATCCAGTCATTATGAGAATTTCACGTGTAGACGGGATGGAATCATCTCTCAAAGCTACATTCTACTTTACACAATCCTATATCTAATAAGTCAGTAGTGCCGAGTAGAAGTAAAAAAACATAACGACCAGATTAGGTAGCAATGTCACTACAAATTGGTGCAATTTACGAAAATATATTCAGTTGTGGTGACACAGGGGCTATTTCTCCCAGTCTTATCACACTTTCACTCATAAACCTAAATTACTTTGCGCTTTGCATCCAAAGTCTAAAAACTGTCCAGTAGACGTGACTTTAGTCAAAGAAGGGTGCTGTATTGAAAGACTACTCCAATTGGTTTCGATTCCTTCCTGTCTTCTCATTTTAGAACAACCTGGGAGTGTCTTGAAATGGTGAAATTAGTAATAAACTGAACATGGTATCACAGATCATAGCAACAGAAAGCCCAAGGCTGACAGGGTGGGTAAAGACCAGAGAATGGACAATCCGTCTTCCCCGAAGTAACAGAAGTCATATCATTGAAACGAACCCTATTGGCATGTATTCATTCACCCTCCAAGCTGAAACATGTAGTGGTTTGGCTCCAGGGAATCGTACAAGCGAACAATGCATAACTGATGCGGCAGGTAACGTTTTGGACAGATATTTTTTATATCAGCATCCTGCACCCTAACAGCTGTTAACTCCCCGGTATTTATTACATTTATTAGGTTAAGTAAAATCACAGCACTCAAATGATATGGGAAACCCCTCCCATTTCCACCCGATATTACTAGATCTCAAAATGAACATATCGTCACAGTGGTATCAAAGTAGCTTATGTCCAGTTCTCAAATTTTGAAGGTCCATTTTTAAAACTTGAGAAGAATCGAGTTTTTGAAAAATTTTCAAATCTTTTTTTCACCCATATCTAGGCCACGGTTATGTCTGTCTCATTAATTCAAAGTTAATCGGGGCCAATATATGGCTGAAAGAAGATGAAAAGTCAATTTTGGCAATGATATATGCAAGGAATGAGTTACTGTATAGAAAAATAAAGCTAGTATACGTTTTTAAGGAACGAGGCCTGGAAAACTGACTGAAAACAACGAATTTCTGAAAGTAGTTCAATACTGAACAACCGTACCGTAGGTGTATGACTGAGAGACTTGACCCGACCAAATCATTAGAATCCTTCCTATCTTTTCATCTTATAGCAATGTTTGTGGGATTTTTAACTGACTGTATTAAGCTCTTCGCCCTACTTATCTTACTTACTTTCTTATCATTCCAGAAAGTATGAAATTTCTCAAGTCATCAATAGCAAGGGATGCTGAAGATGGCTACAAAATAAATATCACATGTCGTTTTGAGAGCACTCCTCACCCCAAAATAAAATGGGTTTGGAGACAAGATGGTGCTCTTACTAACATCACAGCGTCTATAAACATGAATAGCAACTTCTTTGTTTATAACACAAATACTTCGAGTGAGACTGTGGGAACTTTAATGATAAGAAATCGAGAGTTCTTGGGCAACGCTGAAATTGGATGCTACGCGCAGAATCCATTCGAGACGTCTGAAATCGAATTTACACAGCCAAATCCAGGTGAGGCTAGCTTATCATGCTTACTTTCTCTGTTGTAACCCTACATGGAAGCTTTTTATATTGATGTGACTTGCTGCTTCCAATTTCCCAGGTTACCCGCACATATGTGGTCTGGCTTCTCAATCACTAGGTTGTGGGTTTGAATCCCAGCCTGTTCAGAACAATCATACTTTTAAAATGGTGCCCATATCTTCTCCGCTCAGGACTCCTAGATATTTTGCCAAAGAAAATAGAACCGATTTGATTACCTTACCGTTCTTTCACATCTCCATTGTCCTAGCACCTCAATTGTATGGATTGGTATTTCCTAACTGCTGGTGCACAGGGTTGCTCCAAGTGGTAGGTCATAAGTTTTCAGTAGTGCCCAATATTGTAGAAATCGTGTGAAGTATTGCAAGAAATTTGGTGTACGCTATAATATCTTTGATCAAGTTTATTTGTTGTCCGGACGGCATTTTGAGATTACTACGAACCTGTGTAACACAACCAGACTACTACTATACAGGAATGGCTTGGCGTAGACAAGGAGCTAGGTCATGTGTTGTCAATTTTAGTGATACACATCTTGAGCTAGCATTGAGCAAAGCACGTTTCTGGACCTCAACTGGTTAGGAATTCTATGGCTTACAAATCAGCTCGTCATTTTAGGAATAGAAAGTTGAAGGTATTGCTAAGTAAGGTAAGGCATTGCCGGGAAGATATCAAACATAGCTACTGTAGTAATTTGGATAGTATTTTCATTCGCTCAAGATGCACACATACGAATATTTTCGGTTTATTTCAATATGAAGATATTATTAAATTGTATGCCGACTTTAAATATTTACAGATTTGATTTTTGGAGAAAGCCACACCTACCAATTGGTGAATAAGACACGCACAAGCAATCAATCTTCTTACTCCAATGTTTGCTCAAATATGAGTAAAAACATGCTGCAGATACCAGATAACTATACGCAAAACTCGATCTCTCAACAATTGAGCATTCGGAATCTGGAAAATGACGGTAAGATTTTAAGTCTCATTTGGTATCGGAATATTGTATGTATGTGAATAATAGAATAGCATAGCATGATTTATTGGGCTTGGCAATATTGTGTCCTTGTATGATCCGATTCCGAGTTTAGTACCGCTCATATTGTCACACACAGTAAGAAAGATTTCCCGAGTTTAACTACGTACCTATTGTGCGACCACATATAGAATTTACTAATGTAATCTACGATGTGATTTATGTGGCTCAATCGATACTAAACAGACATGTTGTTTTCATGAACTTATTATCATTGTGTAGCCTTCTATTGCATGTTTGGAATGTGCTGTCAACTTGTCATTGGCAACTGAGTTTTCCATGTTCGCAGATTAGGAAAAGCATCGATACAATATTTCTAATCATTAATATATGCGCTGTTGAACTTTTGTATTAGGAAAAAATCAATCTTACTACATCATCATCGTTTTGATTACCACCTACTCATCTATTACTGTCACTACTGACATCAAGTAGCATATATACTCGCGGGTATGAATTCCAATCGAATAATTCATTTTTCTGCTACCATTTCAGTACTTATCGACTTGGAGAAGCATATTGTTAATGGAACAGTGTCATGGGTTCTCAGTGATGGATCTCCAGTCAGTGATCAATATGGCAATGGGGATAGGTAATTGGCTTATTATCTTCATGACTGTGTACTTTAATTGTGCATACTGAGCATTCTGACATACCTGTGATTGTAACATCACAACTGAACTATAACTTGTTGTATCTACCTATGTTGCTGTAGAGTTGATCAACTGATTCCGGTCACTGCCCGCAAAAGTCAACCGCCTCTTCACTTCGGAATCTAGTGTAAAGTAATTGGTACAGTGATTTAGTCGACACGGAAATTTTGCTTCGAGTCACGAGTCAAAATCCACATGGCTGAAACGCTGAGTCAATTAAAATCAAGTCACGAAGAACAGTGCAACCAAAGCAGACATTGTGTATTTTGAGATAATGATTCAATTTATATCTTACGCGTGTGGATCGGTCACTATGGTAGATATGTAATACGATCGATTGATGTGACTATGATATTCGGGTGATGAGATTACTCATTTCTTATTTGGATGCTGATTTTCTCTTGAAGTGAAAAATATAGTTCTGACCACATCACATGAGTAAATGGCTTTGATCAAGTATTCGAGCATCATGACGTCAAATCAGTACGAAAGATGCGAAAGTTCAAATATGTACCTTTTATGCGACCACAAAGTATATAATTATAATACCGTCTGGCGTCTGCTACAACATATTTAAGTTTATCTGGTAACGTTTCAACCATGCCTATTTCATTGCACTTTGTGACAATGCTTCATGACTTCGCTGATATGTCATTGCCACTAACGTGCATAGCTTTGTACTTCATGTTTTGTATGCTACAATACGACCGATCGACATCACAGTGGAAACATTTTTGCCTGTGGGTTGGATGAGTCTGACAGCCCTGATCTAATAATGCTTATCAATCTTTCACTGAATTGAACTCAAGTTATGTTACCTAACTTGTCACTCACTCGGACACAACTTGTAAAAGGTTCACAGCATGGGGAGAGTCTGAACCTTCGTCGTCAAGCGGTGATTGTGTCGTTTTGAAGAAGAGCATCGGTTGGTTGTGGGCCGTCGCCAGTTGCTCGCAGCCAGGACCTTATATATGCCAGAGTTCAGGTACGTAAGGCTTTTCACAAAAACTGGGTATACCTTCTGATACATTTGATCGTTTGAGATGATGTGTGTTAATCCAATTTACGGTCACTTAACAGCACTGTATGTTGTCTGTATTCCGCTAAACAACATCTAAACTAAATGTGAATTCCGGTAGAAGGTATTAGGGAATTACGGAATTAAGGAATTGACAGATCAATACAACTGCTGCCGTCAATTTCGCAGAAAGTAGGCTATTACATTGCATATCTTAAGGATGATCGAGAGTTGTGGACGTGTTCTTTTAGTATCGCAGGTATTTTGAAATTTTTTTGTGCCCTACACTGCAATTGGTACATTTTTCCTGCTTACCTAATGACAAATTGCAACTACGACTAGTATTATTCATCACATTTTTTTATTTTCAGTCGTTGGACCAATGAAGGACTTCCGTGCCGTTGTTGAGGAATGTGAAAGTGAGGTTGACGTGAATTTTGTCCCCGGGGACCGATTGGATTCAATTATCCACCTGTACGATGCAAGGATCGTCGATTGACATAGATTTCTATACATTAAACTTTGTAATTCCGCAGTGTGGAAGTTGTTGACAACAGGACAGGGGAAACATTACATCGCAAGCATATCTTGCCAAGTGACTGGAACAACAATGCTGTTTTTCAGGCTTTCAAGGTCTCCAACGGATCATCGTATGACGTAAAGGTAGGTAAAGTTGGCAGTAATAGCCTACTCTTAGTCTGTATTGTTGATAATGTCTTTTGCGGGCGTGAGCTATGTTCATTTTCCATGTAGAGAGTATGCTTCGTTATAATTTAGAGATGTAAGTGAAGTTTTCGATGCAGGTCACAGTATGCCCAAACTGTCCGACTTCTTATCGCACGGCATTGCAAGCAACGACAGATACCTACGTTGGTCCTGAAACTCGCGCCCTCTCAGATTTCCATATATCTCACAAGGGTAGTGAGTGCATTCTGAATTGGGATGTCAATCAGACGGGGGTTGTCGGCTTTCAGGTTAGTAGCGAGCATTAGGGAAGAGTGGTATGGCTACATTTACAACTACTGTGTTCATTTTGACTGCGGCTTAGGATACGCGAAATGTACCTTGTATTGTGTGTCCAGATAGAAATACGAAATTTGGTAACAGTGTGGTCGGTGTACAGCACATGCCTCGTTTCGATTCCTCCCTTTCATTTCATTTTGTCTCAACCTTTAGGTGTTTGGAAATGATGTAATTAGTGATACATTGAACTGAGTGTGGTATCACAGATTCTCGCAACGGAGAGTCCAAGGTTGATAGGGGAAAGTTCATTGAAGAACAGAGAATTGACAATCCGTCTTCCCCGAAGTCGCAGAACTCATATCGTTGAAACAAACCCCAATAGCATGTATTCATTTACCGCTCAAGCAAAAACGTGCAATGGTTTGGCTCCGGGGAACCGTGCAAGCGAGCAATGCGTAACTGATGTTGCAGGTAACTTTAATGAAGGTCATCATAGTGGAGAAAAATTTTTTTTTATCTTTCGGTACGACGTCTAGCTCCCGAAGTGGTTTCTGTTCCTCTTCTGATGTCAAGAGACAGGGAAAACAAGGAGCTAGTACCTATTGGGATAGCTATTCCGGATCAACGCAGCGGACCCGTCAGGTATGGTGTCATTTCATGGGAGTTATTACTGTGTTTGGAAAGTCATAGATTTTTGCATGCTGCAACATGTGCAGTTGTGCACGCATAATTCCATGTAGCGTCACCAACAAATAAATAGTTTGGTCTCCATCAAGTTTCAGATTTGGCTACAATTTGGCTCAAAACATTGTGAAGTTTATCTGAATAAACCTCAATTTATTTTACAGCAATTACATAACTAGTATAACAAGCAGTTTCTGCTCATTCGACCACTTGGTTACCCGGTTCATGACGTCACTATGTTTGTCTGTCACAGGCAATGTAATTGAAATCCATGATTGTGTGACCGGTGCAAGGTCATTTTTTGAAACATGATAACTTTGCAAGCGCCTTCTGCCTCCCAACCCTGACAAAAACTGTTTTAATTACTGCACACGTAAACTACGTTTGATCGACTTATGTGCTATGCCCGGACTATTATTTGCCGGCGTGTCTGTACTACCAATTGAATGCTTCAGAGAATATTGTATGACATCATTTCAGGTAGCTATTCGTATTGTCGTGTTTGCTGACCGAGGTGCAAGCTCGGTTAAAAATGATTTTTAATTCTTTTTGGAATCGTTGAAATTGAATATGTATATTGTATATCATATGCGCTTCACTTTTCTTTTTTCTAGCTGCCTTTTTGTTATTGTTAACTTGAACTCAGCCTCCGCAAACGCAAGCAGGACTTACGACTTGGAGGAAATGAAAGAGCTTGCCAGGAAATCGACATCGTCTGAAAACTTGTTGCCCGGTGACGATTATCTTGCCGTAGCTATACCTAGGTGACCTTTGGTTATGTTTTTCTCCTCCAGGTTTTCACTTAGAATGTCAATTTACTGATTAAAATGGCTTTGACTCGATCTATCATGGGCAATGCTTTCACGCATAGGCTATACTCACCATATCTTAAAACATGAATCCACATAGATTGAGTTGAAGTAAGATTTTGTGCAAAATCAATGATAATTATAGATAGAGAGAACTGAAATATGAGACTGCTTCACTGGNAGTATTGATATAGTTTTTAAAGCTTACAGATGTGTACTGTGCAGATGCTGCCTTTCTAGTTTATTTCATGTCCAAACATGGTAATGGCTGTATAGTGATTCAAATAAATGATGTGAAGCCTTGGAAACGCGCCTTAAACTATATTCCATATATTTTGAATNTCAACTGAATATATCGAGGTTATCGGTGAAGCTGCTTGTTATCAGTATTGACTCAGAAATGCGATATCAGCCGTGCACTAGAANCCATCGTANTGACATCTGCTGGAAATCACATNATATTTTAGAACCGACTTCAGCGATACNGGTACCTCAACGTCTGTCATACNGTGGCAGTTGGGCGACGATAGCACAACGCANTGCGANGCCTCGAACGTTGATGACACGTCAAACAACGGCATACAAAAGCGAGACTTGTCTGCGGAAGTATTGACAGCGCGAAATAAACGAATAGCTGAGGGGAGGAGTTACAGGTAGNAANGTCGCGATGGAAATTGCAGTCTTNGTCTTNTGCGGTNCTCAGANGCAGTCACTGNTAGGCTTGCTATACNTCCTCTTTTAGGAGAATTTTGTCCTGTTTTCTCAAGAAATGTGAATGTTCCTCTGAGAACGCTGAAAAATGCCCATATGTCCTTTTTTTTCGCATATCCAGTTGATTGCTTAAACTTTCATCGAAACTAATGGCAGACGTCATATTTATTTCNTAAAAGCTCTGTAAACTACCGTACTTACTTTTCAAGTTTGCATAATTTCATTTTCTACTTTCCACTTGAAGTAGTTTTGTCAAAATAAGTAGAAATTTACGACGTAACTGCGGCTTCTACTTGAGTACCGAAACCGTGTACCTCATTTGTACTTTGCAAATAACAATCATTATTATTATTATCATTATTCGTGGCTCTTTCGTCAATAAACGTCCGAACATATTGTTCAGTTGACTTTGAATTTTACGCTGGTCTTCGAGTATGTTTCTCTTCCGAGTGACAATACAATAATGACAGCAACTAGATCTTGAACATTCTTGCTATGCTCACACCATGACAAGCATAATGTTGAACTGCTTCAATCATTCAATGCACCACATAACCTGAGGGTGTGTTTTCAGCAGAGGGGGTCAAAGTAGTCGAGAATTATACTCAAGTACGAGCAGAAGTAGTGCTTTTGATGTAGCCCTGGACTACTTCAAGTGGAAGTAGAATTTTTTGTCTTTGAACACTACTCAAGAAAGTAAGTAGTTTTACAAAGCAGTCATAAATGCACTCTCATGGAATTGTCCTGGAAATTGACATATCGTCGCAGTGGAATCAAAGTATCTTATATCCGTTTTGCACATTTCGAGAAATTTAACTTAACGTGAAGTTCTCATCTTCTTTCAATCATATATTGGCTTGGATTAACTTTGAAAAACTGAGACAGACATAACCATGGCCAAGATATGACCGAAATAATTTCAAAAATTTTCGAAAAGTTGATTTTTTTCAAGTTTTAAAAATGAACTTTCGAAATGTGAAAACTGGACATAAGCTACTTTGATTCCACTGCGATGATATACAGACGGTGCATGGAGCTGGGTTTCACAGATACTACATTTACGCTTTGCGTGATTACGAAGACAACTTCAAATATTGTAGTTGTATAATCTGAAACGTTTTGCTGGGTACTATTTACAGTGATGAAACTATCATGTGGCCAACTATGCGGCCTGAGATTACGCCAATAAATTACGCAATCACAACATAAATTGTATTGAGCGACTATAGTGTGAAGCATGATATAAATTCTGGGCTCTCCGCGAACACAGCCACATAAATTCTCTCTCTCTCTCTCTCATTGACAAACTTTAAATAGTGAAGAGTAGCGTAAAATTTTATTTATACAAGTAAGTATTGCAAGTAGAGGTAGAGGCAAACTACTTGTGTACTTCGAAAAAGTAGACCTACGTGGCTAATGACCATCTCTGGTGTCTAGTTTTATCGTGGCAGCAACGACACCCGGAGATTCGACTATTCATGTGAAGACCAGCGACCCTGTGATGTTTTCAAGGAAAAGTATTCCTCATGTCGCAGACACTGGTTTGTCGGGTAAATTCAATAACACGTGGTGGTATATGACCAAAAGATTCTTTCAACATTTGTATTTAGATGGTGCGGTAATAGCAATGGTGGTTCTCCTGTTGGTGCTTGGGTCGATTGTGATGTTCGGCATTTCATACGATGAGTGAGTTTTCTGTTCAGCTCAATTTATTACTACGTCACACTATCTAATTTACCTTTAAATTTCAAATTGCAATATCGATTAGATTAAGTTGAAAAGGTAGCGGGGGGGGGGGGGGTTTT